>SRLM01000246.1:1166054-1239218 GCA_015708895.1 Populus ilicifolia | reverse complement strand
TTTTTTTTTCCTATTAAATCTTAAATTTATTTTATTGTCCATTAGATATGAATAAAAAATTAGAATTGATTTCTGTAATTGTTAATTAATTTGATGGAGAAATTATTTTTGAGGCAACTATTATTTTCAATAATAGTTGTTGTTTCTGAATGTGATTAAATTATATTAGTTTTAAAATATTTTTAATATATGTTATTTTAAAAGAACTTCGAGTAAACTGCGTTTCAAAACAAAAGGCCGGGAGGAGGGGGGCAAACTGGACATGAAAATCATTGTAATTTGAATGATGGGGCCGTGGAGTTCCCCCAGGAAGCTTTTGGAACGGGCGGTTCAGGTGTGGGACGTGTATCAATCATGTTTGGTTTCTCGTCCATGCCTCCCTCTAATTTATATTTCAAAATACTCTTTCTTTCTTTTTTTTGTTCCCGTTATCGTGCCATCCCTGAATTTAACATGAGGTAAAGTATTTTATTTTTTATTGTGTTGTAAAAGTATTTTAAAAAATAATTTTTATATTTTTTATTTTAAATTATTTTAGTTTACTTATATCAAAAATATTTTTTTAAAAAATAAAAAAATATTATTGTTATATATTTATAAGTAAAAAATAATTTAAAAAATAACTGTAGCCATTCATTCAAATAAACTTTTAAAATAATTTTATATTTTTATATATATATTTTTAGTTTTAATCTCGCCAGATTTAAATAGACGAATCACTTATATTTAACAATGTTAGTATAAAAAATAATTTAAATATAAAATTAAAATTGAGTCAAGTTTGAAAAATCAAATCAATAATTATTTTCTCCTACATGTAAAACAATTTCATCTATTATTTCTTTTGTTTGCAAGATCTTTAACTACTCTCTTTTAAATTCAATTTAAGAGAGTTAACAAGAACTTGGAAGATTATAATCAAGCAGCTAAAATATCTTCTTCCTAGATTTCAATGATGATAATTGAAGGGGGTCCCCTAATATTCCAGGCAATCGGGATGAACGTGACGATCACTTTCATCTTCCTCGTTGAAACGCCTTAATAACTCTCTCTCTCTCTCTCTTCCCTTGCCCAATTAGTCAAACCTATTTTTCTACCGAAAAAAGAAACGCATGACAGTAACAAGAGAGGTGACAATCCGGATAACAATCTCCCCCCACCCCCTCATATCTGTCTTCTTCTAGGCTTTCCACTCTGTGTTGAACAATCGGGAGTCGAAGCAAAAGTAATTAAGAGCTCCAAATGTGTGACAAAAAGAGAGAAATGGCTGGACATGACCTGTGTCTGTGTGACTCCCATTAAGGCAGCTGTTGGGTATACGACCAAAGTCTCACATTGGTTAGAAATGGGGAGGATCAAGGGTATATAAGGATGAACAAATATCTCCATTGGTATGAGGCCTTTTGGGCATAGCCCAAGAGCAAATCCATGAAAGCTTAGGCCCAAAGTGGACAATATCATACCAATGTGGAGATATGTGATGTCTGTAATCCTTACAGCAGCCTCCACTCTCTGCCACATCCCAGAAACCACCCACGTTAATTTTACAGCAGGAAACGAGAAAAAAAGCGTTCACAGCTCCCATGTGAGTTTTTATTAATTTCCTGCCAACAACATGGAAAAATGGAAGACGGAAGCGCATCTATGATTTCTATGTTGCTCAGATTGCACCAGAGCATTAAATGTGTTCATCACTTGATTATCCATCTTCTTTTTTGATTATTTTAACCATGAGAGAGTGACCAGCTGCATGTACATGGCTTATCTCTGAGTTGTGCATCCAATGTTAGGTTGGTGAGAGTAAACGCAGGGGGATTTAAAATGGAAGCACGAAAGCTGGAAAATTAAATGCTGCTTCTCGCAGTATTTCAGGATGCAGCTGTTTGTATTTATATTTCAAATATATATTTGAAAAAATTTGAATTTGTTTATCTAAAATCAATATTTTATATATTTTTAAATTATTTTGATACACGTATTTATTGAAAAAATAAAAATAAATATTATTTTAATATTTTTTAATTAAAAATCACTTTAAAAATTAATTATTATCTCAACAAACAGCTGAAATACCAGTCAGTGTATTAGCAGAAAACAATCAAGATGGTTGAAAAATTTGACCACCGCTGACAAGTCTTCTGCAAACCACTGAGAGGGAGGGTTAATTAAAAATATCAATTAAATCTTGATTAAAGTATAATTTTGACTTGATGTTCTCTGAGAACCTGCACCAGGTTTTTTTCTTCGTATTTTGTTTTGTCCTGAAGGGCGACGACAATATGGAGCCATGTGCTTCTTGTTGTTTAGCGTTGAAGAAGATGGTACAAGAAAAGGTCAAGAACCTAGCGTCATTTTTAATGGCAGCGGGGTTCTCTTCTAGGATGAGAAATAAATAAAAAGGGGCTCCACGCTTGCGTAGACTTTAGACTCCCATTATTAATAATTAGGTAATGTAACGGTGATTTTCCGTGTATAAAAATGTCATAATAATTATTTTTAAATATTTTTTATTTAAAAATATATTAAAATAATATTTTTAAATTTTTAAAAAATTATTTTTGATATTAACACATCATAATAATTCAAAAATATTAAGTCAAAATAAATAAATAAATTCAAAATTTTTATAAATATTTTTAAAATATAAAAACAAATAGGCTTAATTCTATCTTATAGATTAATATTTATATTGCTTCTGTTTTTTATGTTTCCCATCTTGTATGATAATATAGAAAAGCAAGATGTTTCCTAGCCTGATTAAAGCCTCCTCCAAATATATTTTATTTATTGTTTATGGTTGTAATGAATATCAATAATAAACTTATTTGTTACTTGTTGTGTGATAATTTATACTTCCATATTAAAATGATATAACCCTAATATGCCAGTAAAAGTATGATAATGTAGGAAAGAAAGATTATCCTAGTCAAGCAGTTTGGGTTTTTATTTTTTTATTTTTTTGAAAAGTATATAAAACATTTGTTGAGAATAACATTAACAAACCAATAAAAGTTTTTCAAAAAGATGATGGTAGAAAGTATAACTCATAAATTTATAATATTTTATGAAACTCATGAAATTGAAGCAATTATTTAATGTAGTCTACATACCTCAATAAAATAATGTTTATGAAATAAAAAATCACACTAATTATATTGATATGGTGTGAAGTTTTTTTTTACAAGAAGTGGTTCAACAAAAAATGAATTAGAATATTTGTATCTTGATTAAAAATATAACACCAAAAAAAGCTTGTAATGAAAAAAGACTAGTGATATATTATCTTATAAATTTTAAATATATTTTCAATATTTAAATTCCATATTAAAAGAGTAAAAATCTTGATGATGATAAAGAAATATGTATTTTTTTTTATATTGATGAATATTTAAAATCTTATAAACTATATAATTTCAGTACAAAGAAAATTGTTATTAGCTGTGATATTATGTTCATTGAAGCAAATTTTTGAACATGGTGCAATGGTGATGTTAAGCAAAATATTCATATAGGTATATAAAGTGAATGTGATGAGAGAAGGGAAAAGTCTATAGAAAATACATCAAAACTAGTAGATGATTAAAGCCTACTTGTAACATCATCATACAATGACCAACAATCACAACATTTTAAAAAAAGCTTATATGGATAAATTATTGTAAGTTAGTTAAAATCAAACAATCTCATAATCAACTTACTATATGATTGTGATCTTATGAATTTTAAATATGTCATTAAAAAATTAAAATAATAAGAATAATGAAATTAATGACATTGAGAAAAACAAACTAAACTTCTAAACAAAGGTTTCTTATCCAAGTTCTCAGTCCTTACTCTTTAGATAGTAGGCTTGGGTAGTAGCCCAAGCTTAGACTTCTTGGATGGTAGGTTTCGACTACTATATTTAGGTCTAATGTTGTTGATTTTCTATAATACTTTAAGCATAAAATACCAAGTCTGAGCCTAAAAAATATTCTTGTTGAGCCTATTTTAGGGGAATTTTTTTGGTTTATTTTGAAGGCAATTTTGGACCTATTTTATTTGAATCCATCAGATTTTTATTAAACTAATATTTAAAATTCTTGTTAGAATAATATAGTTTAAGTTTTTTTTTTATCCTATAATTTTTTTATAAATATAAAGTCCATGTATTCATAGTCTTATGTGTTGAATATCAATTACTAAGAGTTTGAAAATTTAAATTTATATATTTTTTCATATAAAATATTAAAATCTCAAATATATTTTATATATGTTTCTATAAATTTAAAGTCCCTAATGTTATATTGGATTGAGGATAGTGGGGATGGTGGTGGCCTAACCTTCCATTGTATTTTTAATTCCAATCCTCCACTCGATCATTACAATAAAAGTTCTATTAACCATTTAATCCATCTATCCCACGCAAACATTGTATATTTTCTTCTAGCACTTGTGGGATAATGTCTCTATTCCATTAGAGCTTATGATGTATGGTCAAGAATCTCTAATAAGGTGTTATGATTGGTGACTTGGAACAAACCTAGCTCTCGAGAGACATATAGAACTTAATGATTTTTAATCTTTAGTTATGATTATGATAATCAATGCTAGAAAGATCAGTGGTTAGTATGACATATATTTTTTTTTGTGCTTGATTTTGTTTTGATTATTTTCTAGAATTCTCTTCTCATCTAGAAATTCACATTAAGTACCTTTTTTTTAAATTAAATATAAGTTACGTATGAAAATTTCAAAAAGTAAAAATAATAATTTTGTGCCTTCATAAAGTGATGTAAACCTTATGTAAAATATAATTTCTAAAACTATATATAAAAAAATGAAATCACATTCAAAAGGATAATTTTTTATATCTTACATGATGATTTCCACTAATGTTAAAAACTTCTACAACAATTCATTTTTCCTCGTGCCATCACTTTCTAAAAATTGTTTTATCATCGTATGATAATAAATATTTTTTTCCTAAAAATATAGTAATGGTAGGTGTTCAGATATTCAAACACAAATTCTGATCATTGTGTAGTAGCAGTAATAATAATAATAATAAATATTTTTAAAAAATAAATAAAAAAAGAAGTGAAATGAAGTATTAGTAGATATTTAAGGTGATGAGATTGGATAGGTGATTGAGAAGGGGTAATAGATACTGGTTTCCAACTCTCTCTTTTTTTTTTATCAAATCATGATAGAATGATATTTTAAAAATGTTTGGAAGTGTGATAGCAATTATTTTTTAAAATAATTTTTGCTTTGACATGTATTAAGATAATATTTTTTTATTTTTAAAAATTATTTTTTATATCAGCATATATAAAAAATTTTAAAAATTAATTTTAAACAAAAAAAATATTTTTTTATATAAAACATTATTTGGGTCGTCGTGTTCCAAACAGCACCTTCATGTATCATCACACATTTAATTTATATCTTTTAGTCTATTTGGATTTTATTTTTATATAAATTTTATTTGAGCCTTTAAAAAATTTAGTTTAATGATAATACCGAAATTAAAAACAATATCTAATTTTAATCAAATACAAGTAAATACCACCCTGAAATATAATTTTCAAACACTCCTTTAAATTTTTAATCCTACTTAATGTGCTAGATTTTTTTTTTTCAGGAGAGACCTTGAGCAATATATAAATCCAATTAAAACAAGAAGAAGTCCTATTATTATATATTGATGTTCGGCTTCAAGTCTTACTAAGAATCTATTATTATATATTGATATTTTCCCCTTGATAATTATTCTTTTTTGTCCTTACACTACTCTAATTAAACTAGCTGCTCAATTAAAATTTTTAAAATGATTAATTTTAATATCTTCGCCGGCGGGAGGATGGCGCGGCTGTGATTGGGCGGTCCTAATAGATCCAGAGGTTCTGAGCTTCTCGGTTAGGTGGGTTCGGACCTTGGATTTGCGTCAAGTGGCTGTGTCTGGGCTGGGTAGAGCCTCTTCTCTGGGTTGAAGCTCGAAATACTAGAAATTAAATACAAAAAATTGGGAAATAGCCTCAATTGTTGAATTTATCTGCAAGTTATCAGATTAATTTGACTTAATTATTTATATTAAAATAGAATAATTTTTTTTATTTTTATCCGATTTCACACACGTTGATGTTTTAAAATTTGAACCAAATGAAACTCTAAATTATGAATTTTTTAAACTAATCTAACTAAATTATGATCCACGGAATTGATTAATATATGAAACTAACGGGTGGTAGCACGATTATATCTTATAAGTGAAAAAATTAAACAATTGAGCATGATTCTTAAAGAGTTAAAGGGAAATAAAAGGAGGATTTATTTAAAGGAGGTATATGATATACATTTAAGTTTCTTCTAAAAAAAAGGCACAAAAAAAACAATGCCTTTCGTGTATTGTATTGTGAGCAAGAATTAAATTAGTAACTAAAAATACTAGAAATTAAATATAAAAAATTGGAAAATAGCCTCAGTTATTGAATTCATTTACGAGTTATAAAATTAATTTGATTTAACTTTTTTATTAAAATTTTACACTCTAAATTACATGTTTTCTAGATTAACTTAACTTAACTTAACTGGATGTAACAATTATGAGATGATTAATATATGAAATGAGCTTCTGGTAGTTCTATTATATCTTATATAAAAAAAAAATTATACTATTTAGCATGATTTTTAATTATTTAATAAGTAATAATAATAAAAAAAATTGGGATCAAGAAGTTTGTTTTTTATATGATTTTAAATTTAAGTTTTGCTATTACTAATATTAATCATTACTAAATATTTACTCAAGATTTATTTATTCATTAATTTTATATTTTATAAAATTAATTGAAATATATATAAGTTGATACTAATAACCAGAATAAAAAACAAATATATAGGATTGACATTCATTCAAAGGAGGCATCCAGCCTGCATTTAAGGTTCTTCTCGTGAAAGAAAATGGCACAAAAAACTAGGCAGCCATTACAGTGAGCAGCATCCCATTTCTCACCCGCCTTTCAATGACTCACTGTCCAAAGCCTAGACTTTGCAAGGCTCTGCCCCTTTCCATTTCTATTGGTCCATCGGAACTCGTAATCCTAGCTGGCCTCGCTCAGGTCTCATCTCTTGCTATTTACTGCTAATTAATGGAGACGGTGGCATAATTAAGCACCACACAAGGTGATGCTGCTCTTCAGGGCATGCCCAGCCTTTGAATGGTTCCTGATGCTCACATGACCGGTGGCATTAACGTCAACGGGGCATTAATACTCCACAAACTTGCCCTGAAACGAACCAGGCTAGTGATGATTAAGAGGTATCGAAAGTAGATTAAGTTTAATCAATGTCTTAAGGTAGAATTGTGAGTATTAATGCTACTCATGCAAGCTCCTTTTCAACCCATATATTTCAACACACGCACGCACTCGTGACCATTTTCATGCAGCCAGAGATGAACAGGAGTAGCAAACCAAAAAATGAAAGTAAACAAATTGACTGCGATTCTCTTAGCACTGCTTTTGATAACAGAATCACTCTCAGAAGCGAGAGCTCACCTCAAACACAAACAAATTACCAGAGGCAAAGAAAAAGAAGAGAAGAGAATTAGAAGTAGCAGCGGCAGTAGAAGCAGAAGCAGCGGAGGTAGCGGTAGACAGAGCAGATGTAGTGGAAGAAGATCAAGAGGATCATCCAACTGTGATCCTCCGTTATTCCAGTACCTATTTAGAAGCTGTGGCCAATGGCCTTTCCCAACTTCTATCTCACCAGACAACCCATTTCAGCCCTCACCAAGACCCTCCTCTCCTAGAAGGAGAACTCCACCATTGCCTCCTCAAGTGCCTTCTCCTCCTCCACTTGTTCTATCTCCACCACCAGCTGTGCAACCTCCTTTAGTACCATCACCACCTGCCGTAGTCCCATCACCACCACAAGTTGCTACATTCCCATCACCCTCGTCACCGCCACCATTGTCACCACCGCTCTCTCCCCCACCACCAGCTGTGCAACCTCCTTTAGTACCATCACCACAACCAGTTGTTAAATCCCCACCACCCTTGTCACCGCCACCATCGTCACCACAGCTCTCTTCCCCACCACCACCACCTCCTCCATCTCCCCCTCCCCCTCCCCCTCCATCACCTCCACCCTCTCCTCGTCCAGTACCATTAGAATTCCCACCACTTCTCCTGGTCCCTTTACCAACACCACCTGAAGGGACACCATCGCCAATAAACCCATGGCTATTACCTCCACCTGAATTCACACGTCCACCACCACTAGTCCCAGTATTTGATCCACCAACAGACCAACCAGACATACCATCAGATGACGAGTTTACACCAGCACCACCATTAGTTCCAATATTTGACCGGCCAACAGAACCAGATAATGAGTTGACACCATCCCCAATATTTTCCCCACCAGGTACTGATCAACCAAATTTTCGACCAGATGAAATTACACTATCACCACCATTTCCCTTATTTAATCCACCACCACAACAAGATTTACCACCAGCTGATAAGCTCACGCCAACACCTTTTCTACCAATATTATCACCACCACCACCGGGGGAAGATTTTCCACCATTTATAGGATCACCACCACCACCACCTTTAGTCCCCGTATTTTCTCCACCAGTACCTGATTATCAGCCTCCACAATTTCCACCATCTGTAGAATCAACCACCCCAAATGCACCCGACCTTTATTTTGCACCTTTAGTGCCCGAAATACCAGATAATCCACGGGATCAACTACCATTTTCTTCTGTGCCACCAGCACCGGATGCTGTATAAAATGAGCCAGTGCAAATGCTCCCCACTTCAGATTCCACAACCATTGACTGCTCCTCCATTAAAGAACTGGATGTTAGCATTAATCTTGGTGTATGTCTTTCAGCTTGTTCTTTCATCACTATATTTTTAATCTTGTCGAGTGTAGAATATTGTTAAATCATGAAAGCACAAAGATCTATCGATTGCAACGATCTCTTTAATGCATAGGTTGTGCTGGTCCCTCTATTCTTAAAACTATTGTGGGTTCTTTGAAAAATAAACGTAATGCAATTGAGCTGGTTTAAAAGTAATATACAGAATTGGGCCTATCCATCACCTTTTTTCATATACTTACTTTGGGCCATGTAGATCTATCTCCGCAAAGTCAAAAGCAAGGCCCAGTTCCTAAAAGTTTCACACCACAACGCTTTCGGAAAATTAAAAAGTTCCATTCATATTCTTTCTTGCTTTACAATTTTACAATTCAAGTAAAAAAACCTTTTCTCTTCTTTATAGTTATAAAACCTCAACAAGCTTCAATGATTAATTTAGGAACTGAGTCGGCCAGTCTCATGGTCTTAACTAATAAAAAATAGGTGAAATTATTAATTTAATCTGACTTGATTAAAATTTTAATTCTTAATTTGTTGTTTATTTCTTAATAAATTAAAATAATTTAAAATTAAAATTGATATAAGGAATAGTTTGAATGCAAAAATAATAATTTGATGGTATATTTGAGTTTTTTCTTTTAATGGATTGGGTTCCATCCTTTTATAGTATTCTGCCGGAGCCAGGGAAAAAAGAGAGAGAGAGAGGATACGAATATGGGCTTTAAGTCTCCTGGAAATACGAATATGGGCTTACTTTAAGTCTCCCGGAAATGCAAAGATGGGCTTCAATTAATCAAAACTGTCTCAGGTTGAATTCCACTAGCTGCACTTTTTTGGGTCATGCCTCTGGTATAAAAAACTAATGACTTACCCTGTCTTATCATGGTAAATTTCAGTGGACACCGGTTTAAGAACCCGGAAATTGATATATATATATACAATCCGGTCCGGACACCCCGGTTTTTTTTAAAACAACTGAACTCTTTCGCGTTTCTCGGCTTGACTTGCTAGTGGTCTCATGAAAGGGCAATGGCTGACACTAGATGCTCATACAATCAACGCGTGACGGCAAAGCCACCAACTTCACATTAGAAAACAAGGAAGCCACTTCTTTCCGATCCCTGTCCACTCTCTTATCTATTTATTTGGGACGGCTATCTAGGTTTACAGCTTTCCCGAGTCAAATTAAAAAAAAATAAAAAGATATAATTACGATAAAAAAATTAGTTGAAATATTTTTATTATTATTTTTATGTATCATAAATTTTATATAAATAATTAATAAAATATCATCGATTACATTTATCAAAATTTTCAACTAAATAATAACCGTTCGATGTTGAGATGATGCCTGGCGCCACTCCTTTGGTGATAAATTAGCTATCATAGTTATGGGCAAATTAGAGAAAGATGTTGGGCGCGACAAATTAGCTCCACGTGTCAGCCACCTGGCTTGCTTGTGCCCTCGGAGTTCTTATCTGAATGTCAATTTCGTGGAAGATAAAAATGCATGAACCCAATTTATTATGGGCTGACATGTGGCACAAAATATCCAGACGTGAATGAATGAGGTGTCCCCCAATAGGAGGAAAGTTAATTAATATAAAATAATTTCATATTATTTCAAGTAAGAATAATTTTAAAAACATAAATCCAAAATTTACAGCAGAGACAACAACAATATCTTGGTTAGCAATTTTTTTTAATTAAGTGTTATTTTCCTCAAGCCAGGTCCTTGCATTTGTTATTGAACTTGTTCTCATAATTGATTATAAAAAAAAATGAAAATATGTTTTAAAATTAGTGATATTTTAAAACAGGGTCGGATATTTTATTTTTAGATAAACGGAGCCCTAATTAACGTGCCGCTAAAATAATTATTGGATCTGTCGCTGCCCACAGACAAGCCACGAATATTATTATTATTATTATGTATATACGATAAAAACATATCTTACATTCCATGCCCCATGGCCAGTTTCGGCCACCCATAATAAACACGTGAATATGTCCTCTTATTATTAATTAATTACAGCCATATTTTGAGAAATTTGGCTGCTTATACTGTTCACTCTCGTGTGAGCAGTGCGGGGTGTTTTAGGGAAAAAAAATATGTACATGCATTTTTGCCCTTTTCTTCTCGCACTGTTCATGTAAACCGTGCATGTTGACAGACCAATCAACTAGTTTCACTGGTAAAGCCACAGATCGTGTGCTCCTACTACTACACAGCCACCACATCACCATTAGAAAAAAAAAAAAAAACCCTAGAGCAATTCAATACCTTGAATTGAAAGTCGGGTAATCAAATAATTAATCAAAGATTAAATACTAAATCTATAGTTTTTCCTTCCATTCCTGGTAATTAATCAAAGGTTAAAGTCTAAATTAATACTAGGTATACAATTTTGCTAGAATTAAGGATTTATCTCGACCAATGAGTCGTCTTTTTTCACTATTTAAGCCGTTATCATCAACTTTCCTTTCATTTTCCTTAATGTCATCACTCACTCCCACCATCTCCACCCTTTTTATTGAGTTGTATCAAAAATATTTTTAATGAGAATAAAATTAAAATATAGATTGTTTTTTAATTCTTTGATGAGGATAATTATACTATATTTTAGGTTTTATTTTTTTATAATGTATATCTGTATGTATTGTTTTTTAATTTTTTGATGTGGGATAGCCATACATGACTAAATCCATATATATTATTTCTTAATTTTTTAATGTAAAATAATTATACTACTTTTTTATATATAGTCTACATTTATATAGATTATTTCTTAATTTTTTAATGTTAGATAATTATATATAATTTACATCCATAATAATTATTTATTAAGTATTTGATATGGTACAAGTATATTATATATTTTTTTATAGCCTATATCCACATACATTGTTTTTTAATTTTTAAATATGAAAAACTATAGTATATTTTATGTCTTGTATTTTTTTTATAGCTCATGTATACACTTATATTGTTTAAAAAAATTATATGAAATATTAAATTTTAAATATTTTTTTTTTCTAAATTAACTTAAGACTAGAACTTGATCTCTTGATTGAAAGAACACGAGTTTAATAACTACAAGGAAAACATATCCAACTGTAGAAACGCACTTGAATGATTGTGTGTTTTCTTTAAATTCTTTAGTTATTTTCGATTATTAAAAGTCCCATCATTCATATGGTAGTATAGAAAAAAAAACATTTCTTTATTTATATTTCATTTATTAAAGCAAAAAAAAAAGTGACGAGTTTAATTAAATTAGAATTAATTGCGTTGATTGGAATTTACAGATAATCATTGTTGAGTGGGAGAAATAACACGGGTATTGATGCACGTGTATTTTCTATGAAGTCTCACCAAATTGACAAATATATATGAAATTTTATATATCATAGTCGAACGTAGTGAATACTCGGTAGTGTACACGTTTTTTAAAAATATTTTTAATTAAAAATATTTTTTTATATTAATACATAAAAACCTTCAAAAAGTTACTTACAAAATATAAATTTAATTTTTTAAATAAAAAATAATTTAAAAAACATAAACAATATAAACAAATACTCCCTTAATCAAATATATCATGGACGGACGGGCATGACACCATACAAGCGGCATAAAAGGATTCATGCACACCCGAGGCAGTAAGGACAAGCTATCCCTGTATTAAAAAACATCATTGTTGCTTATACTGTTCATTAAAAATTTATATAATTATTAATTTTAAAATTTATAGGATTAATCATGCTACACAAATTAATCTAAACATTCATGTTAATCTAAAAAAAACATGTAAGTTTAATAATTTTTAGAAGTAAACCCTAATAAATATAGTTTAACTAATCAAAATTTAAATTTATTTTTTAAAAATTTTAAGTTTAAATTTTAAAATTATTTTAATAATTTATATAATTATTAATTTTATAGTTTATGAAATTAGTTAAGATAAATAAAAGTTAATTAAAATATTATAATAATTAAAAAGCAAAAAAAAAAAAATGCAAGTTGTTGTTTCGAGACCTTTTCTATCAAGTGGACGGCACTCGTAACCCCTCACAGTAATTTGTTAATTTTCAAGACATTCATCCTTAATCATGCTCTGGGATTATAATCGACAAAGACTTTAACGTCTCCATCTTATTTTTAGAGCTTTATTTGTTTTTGTATTTTATATTTTTCGATAGTTTTGATGTAATAATATTTTAATATATTTATAAATACGAAATATTTTAAAAAATTATTATTATATCAAACAATCTATTAACATTTATAATATTTGATATCTCATCCCTTAATTCATCGCAACGCAACTTCATCATGCACATCCCTTGCCGACACTGTCTTGCTAACGTAATTATGGAAAGTCTACTATTTATTAATCAACATTTTTCATCATCATTGACCTCAATTTCACCGTGTAAAGAACCACGTAGTTTTCCACCCTGGTGAAGTGTATAATTATTCAAAAAGGTAAATTATTTTTTTAATTTTTTATTTCATGATGCGTACCTTAGTGGAGATTGGATGATCGAAGGCTATCGTCTCCTATCTTCACTTTAATCAACCTTGACGCTATCCAGTTGGCCATTTTGCAGTATGGGGTCACGTCGTTGTTTCATAAGAATTAACTTGGATTTGATAGCACCTTGGCTGGTTCTGCTTTTGGATTTGTGGACAAAGCTCCATCACATGACCTTTCTTATTTGATTATCATAAAGGTATATCACTGACCATATAGCAACAAATTGGTTGATGTTCCTGCTGGAATTGCTTTATAAAACACACAGTTGATTTTTTGAAGCTAGATTATATGAGTGAGTTATGTTCATATTTAGGGTTAAAATTATGTTGCATTTTATAATTCAAAATAAGTAGTCTTGATTTAAAAAATAATTAGAAGTGCATGAGAAATTATTCTAAATAAAAAAACTTTATGAATTGGACAGTGATAATGTGGATTCATGAATTTAAGTTTGAGTTTAGATAATAATAAAATTTTATTATTAAATTTTTATTTAATTAGTAATTTTTTTTATCCCTGATATATAATATATCAGTACATGAATCAATATATCAATTATGTAATGAAAATAAATGTTATTGTACATAATTCATGATCTATAAATGTTCATAAATTCTTTTATAAATTATGGACATTCATAAATTATGAGGAATACATGAACTATATAAACATTCATTAATATTTTAGATATTTATGAGTTATCAACATCCATAAATTCTTTCATAAATTATGTATATTCATGAATTATGAGTAAATTATAAACTACAAATATTTATTATAGTGAATAAAACATTCATGAATTATAAAATTCATGGATTACAATGAATTACAAGTATTAATGTATTTGATACTTTTCTTTTTTTGTTGTTGATTTTTTAAAAAATTAACTTGTCCTTTCCTTATTTATTTATACTCCAAAAACTAGGCGTAATCTCTTTAAAATGATATTTAATAATGAGTTGTAATTTTAAAAAAATTATTTATATCAAGCGAGCAACAATAATGTTTTAAAATAAATTATTTATCCTTAATCACAATAAAAATTATTAACTTAATTAAATTCTAAAAACTTCAACAATTATACGTTTTCATTTTAAGTATTGTTTTAATATGTATACTAGGAATTAGTTTCAGTCTCTCATGTATACTCTAATTTTTGTTTTGTATGCATACTTGTTTTATATCATGACTGTAAGTTTATAAAGAATTTATAATTTTTCATAATTATAAACAATTATAAATTAGATATTATATTTTTATATATTTAATTTCAGGTGACAATTTGGACAAGAGCTTGTCCAGGAAATAAATATGGTTGTCGCATCAGAAATTGATGGTATTGTTGACCATCGCCTTAAATAATCTCCTGTTGATATCTACAAATTCCTAACTCGAGATATGAGCATGATAGATATGTTAAATCTCACTTAAAATCCATTAAAAACAATGCTAGATATCACGATCATGTTGATGTCTTCAATTAACCCTTCACATTAAAAACCATTAATGAGTTTGCAAAATTGGATTTTTAGCACAAAAATCTCTTTCTACTCTGCGAATAATTAATTTTAAAATTAATAATAATATAAAATTTCTAATAATGTTAAAATTTCTAAAAATCAAATCAATAAATTCTGAAAAAACAAAACCAAAACTTGACTATTTAAACTACACCTTTCAAATTTAATTATCAATATTCTTTTTCCTTACAAGTTAGGGTATTTTTAGATTTGTTTTTCATATATAAAATTAAATTTAATTTTTTGGTGGATTGTAAAGGATAGGGTTTCAAATATTATATTAGAAAAAGAACGAGAAATTTTAAAAATATTTTTTAACTAAAAATATATTAAAACATATATTGTATATATACAAGAGCTTATTGGACCACTCTGGTATTAAATATATCACCTCAACTCTTAAACACATTTCTTAACCAACTTTAATTTTAATTAACAGTATCATGTTTTTTTATCAGACTTCTAAGGAGTTTCCTCTAAAATATAGCATACCATGTTATTTACAATTTTCTATTTCACAAACAAAATCCTCAACCCAATGTTTTTTTTTTTTTTGATTTGTGTGAGGTGTCCGGGTCAGCTTGCGCGCACCACGACTAATCCCTAAGACTCACTGCATACTCTGCAAATCCAGTAGGCATGTAAGGTACCGCGGGGATGACAGGTGTGCACGCCAGGGCTCGAACCCAGGTGCAGTGAAAGAAAACAAGCCCCTTTCACCGCTAGACCAAGCCCCTTGGTGCAATGTTTTTATTTTCTTGATCCAGTATCTCCTGAATCATTTCCACATCAACACATTTCCCACATATTCATTACTTCACAATAAGTTAACATTACAAAATAATAATTATTTTTTTTATATTAACCAACCACGCCACATATATGTGAAGAAATGTTATTATATATCAATCCTACAATTATAACACAAAAAAGTAATGCACTAAACATTTAATTCATATATATTTACAATAAAAAAAATTAACAATACTAGTTACATCTTCATAGCATACTATTCATACATGTATCTTATAAGTCCAAGATATACCTAATATTATTATATTACATGAATTAAAACATAAAGTATTCCACTCCTGAAGCTAATGTGAGAAATCTAAAGATAAAATAACAAATAATATAAACAAATCAAGTAAACAAAATAATACCTTTAAAAACATTTAAGAAAAGAAGCTACCGTTCCGCTAGACGCTCAAAGAACCTATCGAGGAATCTTGACAACAGAACTATAATACACAGGTATGTCACAAGCGGTTTGATACCTTGCAATGGCTGTGTTTATATAAGAAAAAATACTTTTTTTTTTATTTTAAGTAAATATTTATGTGTTTTTAAATTATTTTGATATATTAATATTAAAATTTAATTTAAAAAAAAATAAAAAATAGATATTTCAAAACACAATCACGGTCTCAACACTATATTTTACCTATATCCTACCTTTTTTGTTTTTTTTGAGCAAGCTACGTCCTCCATGTAACCTAATTTTTATATTTGATTTAAAGGATAGTCTTGATCTAACTTGCACATGAATAGATGAAATTGAGTTTTTATCCTAACTAATTTAAGAACACTCTCTCGAATCAATATTAGGGTACATTTACAAAAATCCCTCTCTACATTGATTCTAAATTGGAACCTAAATAATAAAAAAAAAACAAACAAATATCCCAGCAACAAAATCGATCCATTTGAGGACATGTCAACCTGTTCACATGATATTGTTCATATCTTGGAAGTAGATGGTCCGTTTTGTTCCCTTTATGGTTGGGGTGGTGGGGGCGGCGGCCGTTCGAATTGGAAAGTCTTGGGGAAGGGCATAAAATCAACCGCGGAAACCAATTTTGACATCATCAGTGATCTCATATCTTCCCGAGTGGCATCACCGGTGATGGTCAATTGTACGGACGTGGTTCTAGAAAGCCAGCAAAACCGTGCTGGAAACTTTAATGCCTCGCGTCAACCGTCAATTAATAACCGGGGAACGTGGAGAGGGAGAGTTCTCCTCCGGCTCCTCGGCCACGCCAAGAAATGTTGACCTTCCTCTTCATCCCCCCCCTTCCCTTTCATGTTTTACTAGACATCATTTGTTTTTTTTTTTTGTGTGCATGAAAAATATTTGAAGATGGCACGAAAATACCTCTTCAAGTGATTCATTTAATTGGTAATTGAAAATCACAATTCTAGAATCATTTCACTTGCATGTGAGTATTTTTACAAGGGTTTATTTATATTAAATCAACATCAATAAATCAAGATCGTAAAACAAAAACACTATTTTTATAATTCAAACCTTAAAAAAAATTAATGAAACGCAACACCACACATTACCTTAAAAAAAAATACAGCGATAAAAATCTATTTTTTAAAAAAATCCCGGGAGGCAATTTCAAATGTCATTTTATAAAAAAAAAACCCTGTAGAAATTATATTTGCTGTTCTGGAATCTGAGTTTGAAAAGATAACAAAATCAACGAACCAACTTAATTACAATCTAAGACTAATACAGCAACATCAACATCAACATCCGGACTGCGGAGGGAGGACCAGACTATGACCACGATAATAAAACTGTGCCTAACCTAAAGGAAAAGTACTGTAAAGCCTGTAAGAATAAAAGGTTTTGGAAATTAATATATATTAATTTAATTTAATTTCAAAACCTTTTATTCTTACATCAACCGTGTGGAATTCATCAAATACTTGAAATTCAATTTCTTCTATACTCTCGTACTGTTCAACATAGACAATAAGGCAGTAGTGCTCTGTTTATTCACGCATTTTATAGCTGGTCGTCAAGGAAAAAGAAAAAGGAAGATTCAAAGTGCATAAATGAAAATTCCCATGTAAATTGTCAATTGTTTTTTTCTAGGAGCTTGATTGGATTTGTAGAAACAATTATTTTTAGAGTGATTTTTGTTTAAAAATAAATTATAAAATTATATTTTTTAAGGATTATTTTTGATATTAGTATATCAAAATAATTTAAAAACACTAAAAAAACTAATTTTAAATAAAAAAATATTTTTTTAGAATCACTTTTAAGATATAAAATCAAAAGGGCTCTATTACTTGCTTATTTTTGACGTTTCGAGAGTATCTTATATTTATTTTATTATAATCACTTATAAATAAATTTATTAGTTAATAAAGTTATTATTTTTCGACAGACGCCCCATGTCCTTTCTGTAGCAATGTTCCAGACACACTGAAAAGCAAAAAGGGAGAGGGAATCAGTGCGGTGCTTGAAAACGTGTTAAAGAGGAAGGAGCTCCAGGGAAGGTGGAGATTGAGGATATTAAAATAGAGCCATCTATTATTTTATTTATTTTCTGGTCAAATAATAGGAACCCAACTATCAATTACTTATTTATTATTATTATTTCTTTCACCAGAGTTATCTTCTAACGATTTTCTCTTTCATCGTTTTGTTTCATTTTTTCTTTAAAATTTTAATTATTAATAGTAATAAAAAAATGAGTTTTGAAGAATTCAAATGGCAGGCCACCACTTCACACCAGTCCTGTACTCCTGCGTCCATATAAAACGTGTTCTTGCTTTTTTCGGGGACATCCCGCTCCACATTTTCTTCACCTCAAGAGCAAGATCAACGCCAAAGATTTGGGATTTCTCTGATTCAAGTTCAAAACATAGAAAACGAAATCTGGGTATTGATTGGTTCTAGCTGTTTTTGAAGATTTCTTTTGATTGAACATCCAAAACGAAGCAACGAGAATAAGAGGAAACATTATCTGGGTTTTGGTTTGTTTTAGTTGTCGTTAAGTACACCGATCCATAATCTATGGAGAGTGCTGATATTTATAGAGCTAGTAGTAGCTTAAGAAGTAGTTCCAGAGCAGGTTCTTCAGCGTGGAGAAACACTACGGTGGAAGCGTTTTCAAGATCTTCAAGAGAAGAAGATGATGAAGAGGCTCTAAAATGGGCTGCAATTGAGAAACTTCCCACTTATGATCGATTAAGAAAAGGTATATTAACTAGTGCATCGAAAGGTGTAGCTAATGAAGTAGATATTGAAAAGCTTGGAGTCCAAGAGAGAAAACAGTTGCTTGAGAGGTTGGTCAAAGTTGCAGAAGAGGATAACGAGAAGTTCTTGTGGAAGCTTAAGGACCGTGTTGAAAGGTAAAAAATTCTCCTTGTTTTTTTTTTTTGGTTTTCACGTGTATTTTCTCTGTTCAATCACAGAGAAAATGTTCTTATGGAGTTTAAACATTTAGAGAGAACTGACTTTTAATTTATTAAGAGGGAGAGAAAAATGCTTATACTCAATCGGCTATTTGTTAATTTCTCATTCATGACATAACTTCAATAGGTTTTTGATCCAGAAAAAAAGAAAGATGAAAAGATGGATTTTGTTCTCCCTCTTTTTGATTGGAAAAGTTGTTGAAGTTCTTGATTTTTTGTGATCTTTGGCGTTTCAGGGTTGGCATTGATGTTCCAACAATTGAAGTTCGGTACGATAATCTAAATATCGAGGCAGAAGCATATGTAGGGAGTGGTGCTTTGCCTTCATTTGCTAAATTCACTTTTAATATAATAGAGGTAACGACTTTAGCAAACATTTAACATCAATTATCGCTACTGAAATATGATACTTTTGCTCATGCTTTTCTTATTAACTAATCACGATTTTATCAATTCTGAAGGGCTTATTGATCTCTCTTAATATCCTTCGAAATAGAAAGAAACCATTCACCATCCTTAAGGATGTTAGCGGAATCGTCAAGCCATCAAGGTAAGATGATCATGGTCTCAAATCTGTTTTCTTAAAAATTCCTTCAATAGTTAGAGTTACCAATTCTTGATTTTTGTGTTATGTACTTGTTATAGATTGACTTTGCTTTTGGGTCCTCCAAGTTCTGGGAAGACCACACTGTTGTTGGCTTTGGCTGGGAAACTTGATCCTAATCTGAAGGTGGTGATATATTCTTATAAATTTTTATAATCCATAAGGATTTAGCTTTTAGTGTCTGTTTTAATTCGAGAAGCTGAATTCTCTCATGCAGTTTTCTGGTCGTGTGACTTATAATGGTCATGAGATGAATGAGTTTGTACCACAAAGAACAGCAGCCTATATCAGTCAACATGATCTCCACATAGGAGAAATGACCGTAAGGGAAACATTGGCGTTCTCTGCCAGGTGCCAAGGGGTTGGATACTTGCACGGTTAGAATAATGGACTATATTCTCTTTGCATTTTCCATCAGAATCATAAGTTACCCTGGTGATCTATAACTCGAGAAAATTTTGGAATTTGACAGACATGTTGGCGGAGTTGTCCAGAAGAGAGAAAGAAGCCAACATCAAGCCTGATCCTGATGTTGATGTCTTCATGAAGGTGAGGAAATTTATTATTATTCTGTGTACTAATTGATTGAAAAATAACAAGGAAAGAAGGATATACATTTCTATAAAACAACATCATTACTCAGTCCATCAATGTTCTTATTATCTGATATTTAAACCATATTAAAAGGCCCTTCATTTTACTTCACAAATTCTACGCCAATTTATCAAATCTATTGATCGATGACTAGAATTAGTGAAATAAGTTACGATTTCTGCTGTTTCTGGTATTGCAGGCAGTAGCATCACAAGGTGATGAGGCCAATGTCATCACCGACTATGTCATAAAGGTAGTATCAGTACGCATTACTCTAGCTTCATAAAATTTTTCAGAAACCTTGAAAATGATATCTGTCAAATGTTTTGTGCCTTCTCTTAAAATTACAGATATTAGGATTGGAAGTCTGCGCTGACACTATGGTAGGTGATGAAATGATAAGGGGTATCTCTGGAGGACAAAGGAAGCGTGTTACAACTGGTAACAATCTCCATTAGTGCATTCCTAGTATCAGGGACCAATTAGTTTTCTTCATTCTACTAATCTACAACAATGGATTGTAGGTGAAATGCTGGTTGGACCATCAAGGGCATTGTTTATGGATGAGATTTCTACTGGCTTGGACAGCTCAACAACTTACCAAATTGTGAACTCATTAAGGCATACCGTTCACATTCTCAATTGCACCGCTGTCATCTCACTTCTCCAGCCAGCACCTGAGACTTATGATCTCTTTGATGACATTATTCTCCTTTCAGATGGCCAAATTGTGTACCAGGGGCCTCGTGAACGCGTGCTTGAATTTTTTGAACATATGGGCTTCGAGTGCCCTGAAAGAAAAGGCGTGGCTGACTTTTTGCAAGAAGTAAGCATAAAGAAGGCAGTTGTGTTCAGCAACTTTTGTTACAATAGGATCTCCTATTGTCTATAAGAAGAGCCTTATGTGTTATCATAATCTTTGTCAATAATGAATGAATTCATTGCAGGTGACATCAAGGAAAGATCAAGAGCAGTACTGGGCACGAAAAGATCAGCCTTACAGGTTTATCACAGCCAACGAATTTGCTGAGGCTTTTCAATCGTTCAATGTGGGACGGAGGACTGCAGAGGAGCTTTCAATACCGTTTGACAAGTCCAAGAACCATCCAGCTGCTTTGGTAACCAAAACTCATGGAGCTGGAAAGAAAGATCTGCTTAAAGCTAACTTCTCTAGAGAATACTTGCTCATGAAGAGGAACTCATTCGTCTACATCTTCAAGATTAGCCAAGTACTTACCGACAGATCTTACATTATCTAAATTTCTGTTTTTTTGAATTTTGCATACAGTGTGACACCTTTTCATTTCGTATCAGCTTACAATAATGGCACTCATTTCAATGACACTCTTCTTTCGGACTGAGATGCATCGAGATACAGTCACGGATGGTGGAATTTATACTGGTGCTCTGTTCTTCACTGCAATCATGATCATGTTTAATGGTATGTCAGAGCTATCCATGACCATCGCAAAACTTCCTGTGTTTTACAAGCAAAGAGACCTCCGATTCTTTCCTTCATGGGCATATGCAATTCCTCAATGGATCCTGAAAATTCCTGTCGCATTTGTTGAAGTTGGTGCATGGGTGTTCCTAACCTATTATGTGATTGGATTTGATCCTAATGTTGAACGGTAAATAAAAATTCTTATTTTTTTTTTAAAAAACCTGTACGAGAATCCATTCTGATCCAGCTGATATATCAAGGCCATGTTTTTCTCCAGGCTTTTTAAGCAGTACTTCCTGCTTTTGCTAATTAACCAGATGGCATCTGCATTATTTCGATTTATCGCTGCAGCTGGAAGGAACATGATTGTTGCTAACACCTTTGGGTCATTTGCGCTACTTACACTTTTTGCATTGGGTGGCTTCATCTTGTCACGAGGTATTATGATTAGGCTTTGAAATTGTATTTTGCAATTCAATATGAAAGAATTCTTCTTTACTTTTTGTTTCATGCCACAGAGAAAATAAAGAAATGGTGGATATGGGGTTACTGGATTTCACCATTGATGTATGGGCAGACGGCAATAGTAGTGAATGAGTTCCTTGGAAATAGTTGGAGTCATGTATAGTTTCTTGAACTGGTCATTTTTATATTTGTGCTTTTGGCTCTCAATAGTCAACTGATATCTGAAGTTTTTCAAATCATAGGTTCCTGAAAACTCCGCAGAACCATTAGGAATACAAGTTTTGAAGAGTCGCGGGTTCTTCACAGAAGCATATTGGTATTGGATAGGAGTAGGGGCAACAATAGGATTCATATTACTATTAAATCTCTTCTTTGTACTGGCTCTCACTTTCCTCAATGGTAAATGTCACTAACTTCTCAAATTCGTAGCTCTTGATATTTGGAGGTTATTTTAAATTATTGCAAATCATGGTGGCAGCATTTGATAAGCCTCAGGCTGTTATATCTGAAGAGCCTGAAAATGATGAATCTGGTCGCAAAAACGAACGAGCTATTCAGTTATCAAACCATGGAAGTAGTCACGGAAAAAACACAGGTAAAAGAATTCCATCAATGAAGTGTGTTTTTCCCCCATTTCTTAATCATATTGGGTACTCATTACCAATATAATTTCAATTTCCAACAGAGGGTGGACTTGGAATTAGCAGAGCTAGTTCAGATGCCATTGGTGGGGTCAGCAATAACAGGAAGAAAGGAATGGTTCTTCCATTTGAACCACATTCCATCACATTTGTTGATGTTATTTACTCCGTTGACATGCCACAGGTATTGAGATTTAATGAATTAGGATTATATCTCACTTTGATGTGATACGATTCTGAGAACTTGACAAACTCATCATAAACTTGACAAACTCATCATAGTGGTATTGAAATTTTCAGGAAATGAAAGTTCAAGGAGTTGTTGAAGATAGATTGGTGCTTTTGAACGGTGTGAATGGAGCTTTCAGGCCTGGTGTCCTTACAGCTTTGATGGGTGTTAGTGGTGCTGGAAAAACAACTTTGATGGATGTGTTAGCTGGTAGGAAAACTGGTGGATATATTGAGGGAGAAATCAAAATTTCAGGGTACCCAAAGAAGCAAGAAACTTTTGCTAGAGTTTCTGGATACTGTGAGCAAAATGACATTCACTCTCCACAAGTCACTGTTTATGAATCCTTACTCTACTCAGCTTGGCTTCGTCTACCACCTGAAGTTGACTCTGAAACCAGAAGGGTAGGTGCTCTCTGCCTTAAATATGTTTTAGGCATCTGGGAATCATTGTGCTTGTTGGGGTTCTGTGAAATTTTCTTTATATTGTTCTTGTTTCCTTTTTGGCTTGCTTGTCATCTGATCAAGTTCAATCACTTAATCAGCATTCCCTAGTTGAACAGGTATTTCCATTTTATATTTTGTCCTGGGATCAAGATCACTGAACCTGTTTTATATAGCTAAGAAGGGTACTGGTGAAGTTGATAGTTGTAGTGATGGTGCTAGAAAGCTTCAATTCAATTCAATTCAATTCAGCAAGACACACCCATTTAACCCATACATTACCAAAATTGCTTCCAGATGTTCATTGAGGAAGTCATGGATCTTGTGGAGTTGAATCCATTGCGCCATGCATTAGTAGGGTTGCCTGGTGTTAATGGTTTGTCCACTGAGCAGCGCAAGCGGCTAACCATTGCAGTTGAGCTAGTTGCGAACCCCTCTATCATATTCATGGATGAGCCAACTTCAGGGCTAGATGCTAGAGCTGCTGCAATTGTGATGAGAACAGTTAGGAACACCGTGGACACAGGAAGAACAGTTGTATGCACCATCCATCAGCCCAGTATTGACATATTTGAAGCTTTTGATGAGGTAAGAAGTGCTAGCAAATTATCTCTATCAGAATTTTCCCATGATTTTATCACCATAACAATCTGCATTATTTAAAATGGCATGTAGCTGTTCCTGATGAAGCGAGGAGGACAAGAGATATATGTGGGGCCTCTGGGTCGCCATTCCACCCATCTAATAAAATATTTTGAGGTATGTCTGACGTGATTAATTATCAAATAACACAAACAGTTGTATTTTCAGACCTATACTCAGACTAACCATCGACTAAGTCATATACCTTTCTATTTGTGAAGGCAATTGAAGGAGTCAGCAAAATTAAAGATGGTTATAATCCAGCAACTTGGATGCTGGAAATTTCTAGTTCAGCACAAGAAATGGCTTTGGAGGTTGATTTTTCTAACATTTACAAGAATTCAGATCTGTTCAGGTTAGATAAAGTACATGGCTAAGTGGTACAAACTAAGTTTTGACTTGGTATAATAAAACATTTAATTAAGTATTTAGTGACGAATTTTGTCTAAAATTTGTGGATGATGTGTGACATAATTCAGGAGAAACAAAGCACTCATTGCGGAATTAAGCACACCTGCTCCTGGCTCGACAGACCTTTATTTCCCTACGAAGTACTCAACATCATTTCTCACACAATGTATGGCTTGCTTATGGAAGCAACATTGGTCATATTGGAGGAATCCACCATACACTGCCGTGAGATTTCTTTTCACAACCTTTATAGCCTTGATGTTTGGGACAATGTTCTGGGACCTTGGCTCCAAAGTGTAAGTCACAAAGGGGTTCTTTAAAACAATTTAAAAGTTCAGACTTTGCTGGTTTGCTTCAACGTGCTCATTTAATTTCTCTCACAAACTGTAGGAATAGCACCCAAGATCTTTTGAATGCAATGGGTTCGATGTATGCAGCTGTTCTTTTCCTTGGTGTCCAAAACGCATCATCCGTGCAGCCGGTGGTGGCTGTTGAAAGAACTGTCTTCTACAGAGAAAGAGCTGCTGGAATGTATTCAGCTTTGCCATATGCCTTTGCACAGGTAACAATTCATCAGGCTTTAAGAGACTTCACTTGTCAAGTAGGAATGTAATGCATGTTTTCCTCAACGAACTTTTATCATTTGTTGCAGGTCCTGATCGAGCTTCCGTATATTTTTGTTCAAGCTGCAGTCTACGGCATCATAGTTTATGCGATGATTGGATTTGAATGGACTGTTGTTAAGTTCTTTTGGTATCTGTTCTTTATGTACTTCACATTATTATACTTCACCTTCTACGGAATGATGGCTGTTGCAATGACTCCAAACCACCACATTGCTGCCATAGTTTCCTCTGCATTTTATGGAATATGGAACCTATTCTCAGGGTTTATAGTTCCTCGGCCCGTAAGTGTTTCACTATCTTATCATTTTGAATTCCAAATTTCCGTAGTGTTGGGTTACCTTATGGAATAATTTTGTAATTCATGTGCTTTGGTGTATAACAGAGCATGCCTATATGGTGGAGATGGTACTACTGGGCTTGTCCAGTATCATGGACCTTGTATGGATTGGTTGTATCACAGTTCGGAGATATACAGAAAGAACTTACCGCAACTCAAACAGTGGAAGAATATGTGAAGGATTATTTTGGTTTCGACCATGATTTTGTTGGAGTAGTCGCAGCGGCAGTTGTTGGGTGGACTGTCCTCTTTGCTTTCATATTTGCCTTTGCTATCAAGGTTTTCAACTTCCAGAGGCGATAGAAATTTTATTTACACACACACATATATACGCTTTTCCTTTATTGTTAATTCGTTTACTTTCTGTATAGGCTATGTAGGTTTTATTGTCAATTTCGCGAAGCGCTTAAAACTATATTAATACGCGTACAAGAATTTCTTGGTCTTGCTTTAAAGCTTGCCTAAAGCAATGAATGCTCCCCTTCTTCTTGGCATATATATTATTTTTTTAATTGTTGTATGTCTGCTTTTGAATCTGCCGAACAGTTTATGCTTATTTTCCACTTGATAATAAAAGAGAAACCTCAGGTCATCCGTCCAAGATCGGAAAAATTGTCAGAGTACGTACGTTGCTTCCATAAAGACCAAATACCAACAGCCTAACAAATCACAATCGTCTAGGAGAACAATATTTTAGAGAAGATCGACACAAAAATCGCAGTTTTCATCCAGTTGGGTACCTTAATTCCTCTTCCACAAATTAAGTTTAGCAGGGAGAGAATTCTTACAGGTTCTCCAAACAAAGTTCTCAGCGTGCGGAGGAACCTAGAGGTGCCACATTTCCTCTACCATGACCTTGTTTTGCCGAGAAATTGCCTCAGAAATACCATCCCGATCAAACTGCACAGCCATGTTGACTAATTGCTTGTGCGTTTGGTTTGTGTGAGGACAAAGGATCTGCCTCGATTGGCAGATGGTGGCTATAGTGGGTATTACATTGGAGATAGCATTGATGAACCTTGGAGTACAGTTGCACGAGGGTTAGATTAGAGTGTACTTGTCTTTTGTCTGAGTTGAAATAAATAAATAAATAAGAAAAAAGAATATTAATAATTAATAGGATTAATTAGGACTTTTCCTATGGTCAATAACAAGAGAGTATCACAATTTTCACGATCGATAATGAAGGAATATTTCGCATTTCAACCATTCAATTTGGGAAGAAGGGCTACAGAGGAGCTTTCAATCCCAGTTGACAAAAAGTATGGAGCTGGAAAGATGGATCTGCTTAAAGCTAACTTCTCAAGAGAATACTTGCTGGTGAAGAGGAACTCATTTGTCTAAATCTTCTGGATATCCCAAGTAATTATCGACAGTCATTACAGGATCGAAGGTTTTTGTTTTTTGTTTTGCATGACACTTTTTACTGATCTTCTATCAGCTGACAATTATGGCATTGATTTCCATGCCACTCTTCTCTCGGACCAAGATGCACTGAGACATGGAATAATTTATAGTGGTGCTTTGTTCTTCACTGAGACCACGATCATGTTTGATGGCATAGCAGAGCTACCTACGACCAAAACAAAGCTTCCTGTGTTTTCCAGGCAAAGGGAACTGTTCTTTCCTGGTTTGACATATTCAATTCCTCCATAAATGCTGAAAATTCCCATCAAAATTGATTGCTGCATGGGTGTTCCTAACCTACTATGAAATTGGTATGATCCGAACTTGAAAAGGTAAACAGGGATTCTTATTTTATTGTATACTGGTGCCTTCTTCTTCCCTGTGACCACGATCACGTTTAACGGTATGGTATGGAAGAGCTATCTACGACCATCCCAAAGTGATGCTGGCGTAATATGGTAGTACAATAATAAAACAGATAACATTGAAGTTTCAATGAGAGAAAGAATGATAGGTACTAACTCTAAATTTATAATTTTTTTTTAAATTAAAAAATAAGTAAATGATGACTAGCTTATCAAGAAATTTACAAGACCTTTAAATAATTTAGAAAACGTTATTTCCACTGAGAAACATATTAAATTCAACAAAACAAATCTAAAAAAAAATAACAAAATTAACTCAAATAACAATTTCAAAACTTAATTCTGGGAGATCCAACTCTCAAATAAAAAATAAAGGAGCTTTTTATTAGAAAAATACTTGTAAAATCACCCAAAAACATTTAAACTCAGTTCAACAGTTAAATAAGCTATTATCATACTTTTAATTTTTAGTCAAATCACTAAATAATTAATTATACACAAATAATGAAATAATGAAAATAAAATTTTATGATCCCCACAACATTATGGCATTTAAAAAACAACTAAAATGAAAAGAAAATTCTTTACAGCTATAGATATATTTTTTTATTAACCATTACAGCATAATAATGATTTTAATCTTCAAAAAAAATCATAAGCCTTGTTTTGAGGGTATTTTAATCTTTTTTACACAAATAATTAGTCATTTAATGATTATATATATATATATTCCATAATTTTAAAATAGTTAAATAATTTAGTTACTTTTATTTTTAGAAAAAATCATATTAGTTGACAAAAAGCATTTTTAGCCTTTTTATTTTCTTAAATACAATAAAAAGTCAACTTTGCTGTAACAATCAAGGAAAAATAAATCTTAGACACAAGCTTTTTGATATTTAATTTGGTTTTTTTTCTCTTGATATATTATTTTTTAATTAATAAATTTGTTGACACGTGACGCATGCTAGCATTTGAAATGTGGTATCTTTTGGTGATCAAATAATTTTTTTTACCATGATGTTGTTAGATGTACAATCACATTCTTATTTTTAGTGTGATAGTTCATTGTCGATTGTTTTTTTATTTTTTTTTCTTGTCTAAAAAATGCAGGTTTGTTTTATTTATTTATTTTAATTTTAATTTTAATTTTTAATTTTTTTATATTTTTATAAAAGTTTTATTTATTTTCATTTTAATCATTTAATTTTGATTTGGCATATTTTATTTTTTCCACTTCGTTCCTTATAGTTTTGATTTATGATTTTCTTTCTTGACCCTTTGGTGAAAGTTTTTTTTTTAAAGTTTAATTCTCAATTCTAATTTGTCACATATAATATTTTTCAATTTAGTTATTTTTCTTTNTAATTTTTTTTTTGGATCTTTTGTTAATGTTATGGTGGTTTTCGATTTTATTCTTCAATCTAAGTTTGTTATGTTTTTTATTTTTAATTTGATCCTTATATATTTTTATTTTATCCCTTTGTAATTTTTGTTTTCAATTTAATTCTCCAATCAAAAAATTGTCCTCGTAACAATTCACCAATCATTTCTAACATCAAAAAGAATATAATTCCTTTTAATCATTGCTAGAATTATTTACGGGAGATGCTGGTTGGACCTGAGATGGCATCGTTTATGGATGAGATTTTTACTTGTTTGGACAGCTGAACAACCTTCCAAATTGTGAACTCACTACAGCAATACGTTCACATTTTTAATGGAACTGCCGTCATCTCTTTCCTTCAGCCAACACCAGAGACTTATGACTTATTTGATGAAATTAATCTCCTGTCAGATAACAAAATTGTATACCAGGGTCCTCTTGAAAATGTGATTGAATTTTTTGAACAGATGGGTTTCAAGTGTCGTGAAAAAAACGGAGTGGCTGACTTCTAGCTAGAAGTAAGCATAAACTTTGCACTTTTGTTTAGCACAATTATTACAATAGGATTTCTGACAAGAAACGCCATTAGTATGGGTGTAATGAATGAACACATTGCAGGAGACATCTAAGAAAGATCAAGAGCAGTATTGGGCACGTAAAGATCAGCCTTTACATATTTGTCACTGTCTGCGAATTTACTGTGGAATTTCGATCATTCATTGTGGGACGATGGATTGCAGACGAGCTGTCCATCCCATTTGACAAAACTAGGAATCATCCAGCTGCTTTGGCAACCAAACAATATGGGGTTGGAATGTTAGATCTGATTAAAACTAACTTGTCAAGAGAATACTTGATCATGAAGAGGAACTCATTTGTCTACATCTTCAAGCTTTGCCAAGTAATTACTTACAGTTCTTGCATTACCATGATTTCTTTTACTTCCAAATTTTGCGTGGAGTATAGCATTACTTTTGCACTTGTGTGTCCAGATCTCATAAAAACTTCGAAGTTAGAACGTGCTTGGGTTAGAGCAGTACTAGAACCTCCGATCCTGGAAATCACCGTGCACACTAACCCATATACAAGTATACGATTGCTAGTAGAATCTCGATCAGATTTCATAATAACTTCGAAGTTAAAATGTGCTCGTGTTAGAATAGTACTAGAACCTCCTGGAAATCATTGTGCACCCTAACCAACACACGCAAGTATGTGATTGTTGGTAGGATCTTGAGTTGGCGGGCTTTTCCCTGTGATTTAGCTCTTGAGAATGATTGCTCATCCGTGGGTGGCATCCAGGAGTGTGTCACCGAGATGCACCAAAATTCACTCATCGATTGAGGATTTTATAGTGGTGCTTGATTCTTCAATGTCAATCATGCTTAATGGTATGTCTGAGATATCTCAGACCATTGCAAAGCTGCCGGTGTTTTATAAGCAAAGGGACATCCGATTCTATCCTTCGTGGGCATATTCTCTTCCTCCATTCGTCCTGAAAATCCCTCTCTCATTCGTGGTGGAAGTTTTTGGATTGGTGTTCCTAACCTATTATGTAATTGGATTTGATCCAAACGTTGTAAGTTAAACAAGAATGTTGAATTACTTAATTGGAAACTTGCAAAAGGGGTTTTTTGTGATCTAAATGGTATAACAAGCCAATCTACTTGCTGCTTTATTCAGCTTGGCTTCGTCGACCCTTCGAAATCGATGCTGAAACTAGAAAGGTAGGCATCTATAGTCTTTCATTTGCATATCAAGCATCTATTTTTCAGAGCAAGTTCAAAGTTTATGTCACTACTAACTTTTTTTTAATTCTTTCTAGTGCTTTGAGCTTGCCTATCTAATTGAATGGCTAGCTCACCTGGCACGTCTACTTCTAAAATTTATCCTTCGAAAAAATTGTAATGGTCCTCTTCATTCTAGCAAATTATAAGTGCTTGTCTTATTTATAGCGTTACAGGAAACTTCCATTCAATTCACCCATGGATCAACAAACAAAAGGCTTACACCGAATGACCTTCGTATTTATTTGTATTGCGAACTCTGGTGTCAGATGTTCATTGATGAAGTCAGGGACCTTGTCGAGTTGAATCCATTGCAGCAAGCACTAGTTGGGTTGCCTGGTGCGAATATTGGTCTATCCACTGAGCAGCTCAAGCGGCTAACAATTGCAGTTGGAACTTCATGCAAATCCCTCTATAATTCATGGACGAGCCAACTTCAGGACTTGATGCTAGAGCTGCTGCAATTGTGATGAAAACTGTTATGAACAGAGTGGACACAGGAAGAACAGTTGTATGCACCATCATCTGCCCAACTTGGACATATTTGAAGTTTTCGATGAGGTAAAAGTTGTAAACAGATTATCTCAATCTGAGCATTGCTGTGCGTTCATCAGAAAAATAATTTGGATTTTTTTGACACGGTATTGTAGCTATTCCTAATGATCCAAGGAGGACAGTATAAATACATATATATATATATATATAAGGTCATTCGCCGCCATTCTATTTATTTAATATTAAAAAATATAGTTTAATTGATTAGGTTTTAAATTTATTTTTTTAAATTTATTAATTTCAGTTTTATAAACTTTTGAATCACTAAAAATTTATATAATTATTAATTTTAATTTTTTTTTAAAATTAATTAAGTTGTATATAAACTGGTCGAAATATTTATAATTAAAAAAAACTTCAACGCATGCTTGATGTGATGAATAAACTACAAACACAAACAGCTTACGTTATCCTCAATCTTTGTTTACACTAACCAGTGACTAATTAATAGAGATAAAAATAATATTTTGGTTAGCAAACATGTAATTATCAAAATAACATGATTTTTAACCCAATTACTTATTATATTATCAATATTAGGTAATTGAAACTTACAACTCCAATACATTTTAGCGCGGTAATGTGATGTAATTTTTTTAAAAATATATTTAGATTAAAAATTAAAATATTGAATTAATATTTTTATACCAAGTTTATGTTTTTAACATAAACATAAACATATCAATATTAATAAAAAAAATACCTACAAATATTAAATTCTTTCACGATTTCGAGTTTGAAATGATAACAAAAGAATTGAACCACTTAATTACAATATAAAATAATACCACAATTAGCAACATTACCAAGTTGACTAATTAATTTAATTTGCAAAACTTTTTATTCTTGCACCAACAGTTTGTGGAAATTATCAAATATTTAAAATTCAAATTTCTCTATAATTTCTTGTAATTCAACATAGACAATCAGTCATAATTGGGAAGTCCTCTATTGAATATTATGTGGTCGGAGCTCAATAGTCATTTGGCTCTTTTCCATGCTATTAGTGCGTACCTCCTTTACATCATGTTTCACGAACATATTTATGAATGTGTTTGTTTTTGTCGGTAAGGTTTTATATACTCTAATTATACATAAAATTCAATTATAAAAATTAGTTTTTCTTGTTTTTTCTAGTTTTTTAAATAAGTTCCATGTACAACCCCCAACCTCAACTATAAAAACAAACAGGCCCATGACTTGTTAATTATATAGTTTTATCAAAGAAAATGAAGGGTTAGATATGCATGCGGCTAGATTAACAAGTGTTTGAGAACGTTGATGGTTGCGTGTATTTAAATTTTTAAGTATTATTTATATTAAGAATTAATTTATTTTATATTTATTTTAATGTATTAATATAACAAATAAATTTTAAAAAATAAAAAATATTTAAATGCATTTACAAATAAAAAGTATTTTAAAAAATAATTACTACCACAATACTAAAAAAATACTAAACAAAAATATCATTTTTACTATCGTATTAAAGCTTATATTTCTAAATCAAGTTTTCAAATAGCCATTTTGGAAATTTATTCTTATTTTACCAACACCAAAATCTTATTGTTGTTATTAAATTCATAATAATTTGTGATTTGGTATAAGTAATTATAGATTTAAGGGAATGTATTAAATGATACAATCAACTATTATATTTAGATTCACCTGTTAATTATATGCATTTGTTTTATATTTTTTCTTATTATATTTCTATATAAACTTCACATAATACTGCTTGCATTCATCATTTATATTAATTTAGAAAGTTCTTATTTCCTAGATACTCTTTTTTTTTTTAAAAAAGAAGGAGCATGCATCGCGGTAGTTTATTGGTCTATGCAAAACGTGGTAAACATGAGACGATGCCATTGTCTGGTTTATGTCTTGAGATCAGAGGAAGGAAACATCTCAGGCCAAGGAGACTTTGTTTTGGTTCCACATAAGGTGCAGATTGAAAATATTAAAAGGCACCCTTCTATCATTTATCATTTTCTTTTTCTGGTCAAATAATAGGCAAAAAAAAAAAAAAACTACCAAAGTGTTTATTTATTCATTTCCCACTGAAGTATCTTCTAACAATTCTATTTTATCCTTTTTTTTTTGCTCTAATTTCTCATTTTTAATTATGTTCAATAGAAATTTGAACAAGGCCAACAGTTCAAATCATAGAAATTTGTTTTATTTTAATTTTTTTAAAATAGGTTATAGTAAGGTATTGTTGTTATTATTATTAGCTTTAAAGGGTTGTCCTAGCGGATATCAGATGAGGCCTGAGAGTTTGCACCCTTTGGGTCTCATGTTTGAATTCTCCCGCGACAAAAAAACTACTGGGGCCACAGGGTGCAAAGTACCCTGTGTAAAGGCTGGTTCCGTCCTGCAGAAACTTAGTTTGGTCTGCGAAAGCTAACGCGTAATATCTTGTATTAAAAAAAAAAAACTATTATTATTATTGAGGTCGTATTAAATTATTATGTAATTTTATAAAATGTCAAATTAATTATCTAAAAAATTTATTGTGACAACAAACAATTTGTGTGAGGGTTTATTTTAGATTCATGGTTGTTTTTTCGTAGTTGAAAGTTTTCTAAGCGTATTTAAAGATTTTATAAATCTTATAAAAAGATAGCCATCGTGTATTTTATTTTTTTAAATAAAATTGTGAATTTATAATTCATATCTATAATTATATTTTATTATTAAATATTTTATATTTTTTATTAATATAGATAGAAATGAGATATAAAATCACAAATTTTTTAACTTTTTAATTCTAAACTTTTATCATACGGTCTATTATATTATAGCTTTTCTACGTAGCTTTCATCTTCAACATAACTCTTACCTTTCATCTCTATCAGAACTCGAATTCATGTAATGTCTAAAGCATTAGAAATCAGACACGTTTATCTTACGTGATTTGTACTGGTTTGCTGGGAAGCAATAGAGGTATGCTTTCAAGAATGTGGATAGTGTAAGGATTACGGACATCACATATCTCCACATTGGTATGATATTGTCCACTTTGGACCTAAGCCCTCATGGATTTGCTCTTGGGCTATACCCAAAAGGCCTCATACCAATGGAGATATTTGTCCATCCTTATATACCCTTGATCCTCCCCATTTCTAACCAATGTGGGACTTTGGTCGTATACCCAACAATCCTTCCCTCGAACAAAGGACCACCGAGCCTCTCCTCAAACGATCATTTATCCATCCACTCTCTGCCAACCAGAATTTTTCATTCTCTACTTCTCTCTACTTCATCGTGTTGGGGTTAGGACACGTCCATGAAGTACCGGAGAGTACTGTCTGACTTTGAGAGTTTTTTTGCTCTTTGTAGGTCAACTTCTCTTCACCGTGTTGAGATCAGGACACGTTCATGAAGCATCCGGAGCACACCGCCTATCCAATAGAGCTGATCCATGGATTACATCGTGATTTAATTAGGGCCCACCACCTTTTGTTCGGGATTCCGAGAATTCATCCATCATGGCTAACTCCGGGGTATGGCTCTGATACCACTTGTAAGGATTACAGACACCACATATCTCCACATTGGTATGATATTGTCCACTTTGGGCCTAAGCCCTCATGGATTTGCTCTTGGGCTATGCCCAAAAGGCCTCATATCAATGGAGATATTTGTCCATCCTTATATACCATTGATCCTCCCCATTTCTAACCAATGTGGGACTTTGGTCGTATACCCAACAGATAGTTAGGATAATCCTCTGTTTTGGGACATGTTTTTGTTTTCTCAGAACCTTGTTGGACGCAGCCATCTTTTTTTTTTTTTTTTTTATTATTATTTTTCCAAGCAAATGGAATGTAGATCTTTAGGATTATCAGGACAGCGCTCCGTTGTTATTTAATGCAGGAAACCTTGTTGAAATTGTTAGATTTGATGATTGGACTGGTCTTGAATTAGAAATGAGGTTAACATGCAAAATAGACACGGAAGAAAACTGATTTTTTCTTCGGAAAAAAATTATTATTTTTGTTATTTAAAATATTTATCATTCTATACTTTGTCTATTTATATTATTTTTCTTTTTTTTATATATTTTTTGAAAAAAATAAAGACAAAAAAAATGATGTCTCAATGTAGTAATTACAATATTATTTTATTTTTCTATAATATTAAAAATTAACTGGAAATTTCACATATTTTTATTAATATATATATAACATTCATTTTATTTTTTTATATGTAAACATTATATTTAACTTATAGTTATATTTTTTATTTTATATTAAAAAATATTACTAAAAAAATATTCAATCTATAATGACACAAGTTGAATAAACATGTTTACATTTATTTTTTTTATTTATTGACTTAAATAATTTTTAATTTATCTACTTAAATACATGTATATATTTTCTAATTTATCTTGATTATGGTGAGGTTATATGTTTGAGAGTGTGGTTGTGATTGTTTTTCAAAATGTTTTTTATACTAAAATATATTAAAATAATATATTTTTATTTTTTAAAAAATTAATTTTAAAATCAACACATTTTAATAATCTAAAAAAATAATAAAAAATTAATTTTTAATAAAAAATAATTTTTTATAAAACATAATTTACCCAACATTCAAAAAAATCTTCAGACATTTTTTTTAACGAGCAAGTACCATGGATGCAAGTTTTAAAATTATCCTTAGAAAAAAAAAAAAAAACACATCCAAAAGAAGCATCATGAATGATGATGTCACACAATCCAATCAGTTGATGCTGCCAATGGAAAATTACATCGCTGTGGTTATAGAAACCCAAAAAAACTGTGGAAACGAACAACTCCAACGCACGCAGGTTTTTTTAAGGGAGAGTCAAGAATAATAAAAAAAGTAATATTTAGACTTTTCTTTATTTGTTTTTCATGTTATAAAGAAATTTAAATAAAATGATAAAATATTTTTTTTATATATCTTTTTTAAAAAATCAAAACTAATAAAATAAAACCAATAAAAAATAAACCAATTAAATATAGCCATGCAAAAATAATAATATCAAATTGTTAAAAAAATAAAAGACTTATTTATTTCATTCTGATACAATTTATTTTTTAAATAATTTTTTCATTAAAATATACATAATTCAAAAGCTATATTTACATTATTTAAAATATTATTTTATCAACTTAAGTTTTTTTAAATAGCATCTTCATTAAAGATGGTATAATAGACTTATCTTCTTCACGTCAACGTCAATTACCGGTGCCCCATGCTGGTGGAAAAACAGAAAGGTAAAACGACATTTCACTTCAGGATCCACGAGTTTTGACTGACCGACAAGTCGTGGCAATTCTATTCAACTTCCATATATCGACGGGGCCCTAATTTAACATATTTGTTCAATGAAGAGATGTTCCAAATGGAAGAATTGAGCGAGTCAATAGCCTTAGGAGCTTTGATAAATGAGACAAGAGAATGTTCCACGTGGAAGGGTTTGTAGGCTCTGCCAGTCAAAAGCTTTATAAAAGTAACATCCGTTATAAAAAATCACATCCGGATTAAAAAAAAATTAATATATTGTGAGATGAACCTCCTTGAGATAAGGAGCACTGTTCCTCTAAACATCACCCTCACAGTATTAATGGATTATGATAGCTCTGTCAACATCCTTTTCAGAGATGTAATATTCTATATAGAAATAGATCCTTTAAAGATGACTCATGTTAAAACCTTATATATTAGAATTAAAGGATCAAAAATACCTATAAAAAGATGCCTTAGAGATCTTTGTCAATTAACTTTTACGGTGATAAATATGATTTTAGCCTACAATTACATAATAGCAAGGGTTTTTTTGGCACCAAATCAATGTAGTCATAAAGCATGTAATACTCAGTCTTGAAATTCATCTCTTATCATTATTTATTATGTTAATTGACGAATATATGGAATACAGATATCCATCTAAACATATTTATTCAACAAAATTAAATATTTATACAAGTAATTATTGAATATTAAAAGTCATATCGTACAATGAAATAAAAATTCTTGATATATGTTCAATATAAATTTTTAATTACTCCTTTTGAAAGCAATGCCATAAATTCTATCGTTTGATTTTATTAATTTTATGAAAAGACTTGATTGGAAGTTAATAAAGTTATAAATGATATATAATTTGAATGTCATACAATTATATATTTTTAAATAATTTAAAGAACTTTGACGTAACTTTGTCTACTATTAGAGATAATAATTACTTACTTTTGTTTGCTCTTACATCTTAAAGAAAGTCGATTTAATAAAAAATTATTAATAAGAAGTATATTGTAATAAATTATGATTCAAACTTTTTATTTTACCTACTAATATTTTACCATCTATTTAGAAAGTTAAAACACAAATGATCACTCTTTGCGATATGTGCTTATAAGAAAGAAAAGAATAAGTACAAAGTTTGAAGGAAGAGAAAATATGAATAAAAAAAATTATATGAGAATTGTTTCTACATGGACCAATCAACTTAGTTATTTCAAAGATAATAATCTATCCGACTAGTAAAAAACTTTCTAGGATAAAATTAAAAAATAAACTTGATATTAAAAATTTTTATGACCCCCTCCTTAGCTAATTTAAGTTTAAAATTAAATTATATAGCAGTTGTCTCGATGAGATTCAATCGACTTACCCTATTAGAAAAACAACCCAACTAACTAATAAAAAAAAATATAGGGATGAATTTGAGGGGGGGGAATTAAATTTATATAAAAAAATATTTAGACCAGACTCTTTACCTAGTTTAAATTTAAAATTAAATTGTATTGAAGTTGCCTTAATATAATCTAGTTAACTTTGTTAGTCCAAAATATCCTGAATGGTTATTAAAAAATTTTTAACAATAAAATCAAAAATAAAAAAAGATGCAATTAAAAAAAAAGGAAAAATGAAAAAGAAGAAGCTGAATTGAGAAAAAGAAGAAGAGTAGCTTCACCAAAAAAGCAGTCAAATTTTTAGTAGAGAACGGTAGGTAATATATTGACATAACTTTTAATTCGAAAGGGTTTCTAAATCTAATTATTTGCAAGGATATAGTTTAATCTCAAGTTTCTGGAAGCTGGAGATTATCAAAGATAAAGTTAAGATAAAAACTAATCATTATTATTGTTTTATTTAAATCAATAAATATAATATAATATAAAAAATGGCTTGTTATTTGTTAAAAAAATAAAAAAAAAGGCAATGCGTGGGTTTCATTTTATGATAAACAAGTTTAATGTTTCTAGTTCAGCTGTATATTTGATATGCTTTGTACCCTTTATTTAAATCAACTAACGGTGCCTATTCAATTTAACAGAAGTTTGTAATGGATATTAATGAATGGTTTAAAATTATTCAATTTTAGTGATAAAAAGGTCAATTAGAACCACTTTTATATAAAGATAATAATTATAAAAAAATCACGACTCACCTTACCGAAAAACTCTCTGGCTCTCACCATCTTACCAACAGTGAAAAATCAATTTTAACTCAGAAGCTTCTCATTATTTTCTCGAAAAGTATATATATATATATATATTATTCTCACATTTCTAGGTGCTTTGATTTTATACGAGAAGAAAATCACGAGGACATATCGAACTGAAAACCAGTCAAATTTGCCTGTCTTGACCTTTCAGAATCTCCCCTTTGTCTTAGTGTTTGCAATTTTCTTGTCATCTTAAAACATGGGCGTTGCTCAAACTAGTCATCAGCAAATTCTCAACATATAGTCCCCCCTCCTTCCAATTTTGTAAACATTAGCTAGGCATCCCACCTCTCGACTTATTCTCTATTGGGTACTTCGTTTAATTGGTGTAGCATTTTTCACTCATGTTGCACTTAATTCGCCTTTAGCACATTTCATTTTATAGAAAAAGACCGAAGAGTTGAGAAAGGAGAAAATGGGAAGCGCATTCAAAATGAGGGCGAACGCTCATTTTAGACCCCTTAGTTTTTAATTGATAAATTTTTGATCCCTCAATATTTAAAAAAATTAATTTTTATTATTTTTAGTCTATAATTTCAGAGAAGAGAGAGAGTAGCTAGTTCTAATTTTAAAAAGAAAAAATTGATATTGATTCCATTTCTAATACTAATAAAAAAAATTAATTTTGATATCAGCAAGTTCTATTTGACGAGAAGAGTTCCTTCTAAATATTTCTTGTTTTTTTCATTGCTTGAGATTGTAGATCTAATTTTGAGAATACTTTTGATTTTGAGTCTTTTTTGGGTTATTTGATGTCATTTATTACTTTGTCAACATATATAAAGTGTTTTCAATGTGTTTTGGGTAAAACAAAAAAAAAATTTAATAAAAAACTCATGGCTTGAGTTTCGGTAACAATCCGATTGCTTAAAACTTCTGGTAACAATCCGATTGCTTAAAACTGGATCAATATGGTATACAATGCCCACTTATTTTTATTATTTAAAAAACTCAACCTAAACTTATAGGATTGGGTTTTTTTAAGCCCACACTCCTATGCCTTTATTTTTTGTTCGTTGGGTTTATTTGGTCCTTTAATTTTTCTTCTTCTTCCAATCCACCATTTAATGTTGAGTTATTATTAAACCTTTTTATTGGTTTTTTTTTCTTTTAATTTTAACAAGATTTTATGATATTTTTAATAAAATATGATTTAATTTTTACTTAATTTATGAAATAAGATTTCAACAACGTTTTTTGATGGTAGGTGATATTTTTTTGGGTGTAGCCCTACTTGTTCTTTCTTCTTCAATTTTATTTAATCACTTTCCTATGTATGTCTTTTATTATTATTATTTTATTAAATAAAACATTGGTTTTAAGAATAAAATTATTAAATACAATTGAGTCTGTAATCCATGTTTCAAAATCATATATCTAAATTTATGTCTCTCTTAACTTTTCAATTTAGTCTTTAGTTAAATAACATTTAGTTTTTACTTGGTTTTCTCATAACATTAAAAAAATTCTAATATGTACAACCTTACATAATATTTTTTTATTCAATTTTTTTAATGTGTATGCATGTGTTTATTTTTATAATTATTTGATTAAATAAAAAAATAACTTCTAATAAAAAAAAGTTATTAAACATAATTATATATGACTCGTATTGTAAAATCAAATAATTTAATTTATATCCATCTCTTAATTTTTTCAATTTAATCTTTAGTCATCGCTAATGATTTTTGTAGTTTAGTGGCATAGATGATTTTTAATTTATTTAATTATATGCATACACAATCTTTTTAATTATCAATTAAGATTTGTTTATGTCAAAAAATATATTGAAAAAGCCTGAATATTTAATTTTTTTTTTGCATTGAAATTCTTTCTATCCAACCTCGGGTGAAATATAGGCCTAATAGTGAGAATTAGATTAATGCTTCCTCATTATATATTTTTAGTTTTTAAGAAACAAAATTTTTTAATTTCTTTTAAAGAGGTTAAAAATTTCTAAAAACTCCCTACCATTATTCTTTTCATAAAAAGTAAGTATTATAGAATATCTTTTTAAAAAAGTTCTTTGAGAAATAGATTTCAAAATGTTCAAAATAAAACATGTTTCAAAAATGATTAGTTGTTAACTATTCTAAACTAATAAAAGAAATAATTTTTTTAATACTTTTATGAAATAAAATATTTTAAATTGCTCAATTATTAAAATTAAAAAAAAGATTTAAGAAAAAAGATTTTATTTTAAATAAAATAAAAAAATTTAGAATTTTTTTATTTCTTAATTAATTTCTTACGAACCTTCGATAATAACCGGCCTAGCCTAAATTTTTTTTAATGTTAGCCACTGATTTAGGTCTAAATCACTGCTTAATATCTTCAATCTTTTGAGGATCGACTTGTATCCCATTCTATAACATTATATGCCTAAGAAATTTATACTTTCAAGCTAGAACTCGCCATTTAAAAACTTGCTATATAGCTCATGATCTTGCAAAGTTTGAAGTATCATCCTCAAGTGCTGCTCATGCTGCTCTTTAGGCCTCGAACACACCAAAATATCATCGATAAAAACTATAATAAATTAATCAATAAACTACCTATAATGACCATACCAGGTTTTAAAAACTATTTTTGAAATGTCCTCGTTCCTTATCTTCAACTTATGATACTTAGATCGAAGATTGATCATAGAAAAGAATTAAACTCTATGCAATTGGTCAAACAAATTAGTTATGCGAGGGAATGAGTACCTATTTCAAACTGCCACCTAATTTAGTTGCTTGTAATCTATACACAATCTCAATAATATATCTTTATTCTTGATAAACAACATCAGAGCTCCTCAATAAAACACACTCGGCTGAACGAACTCTTTGTTCAATAAATCTTGCAGGTGATCGTTTAGTTCCCTCGACTCTATTGGCATGATTATATAAGGTGCCATTTATATTGGCTTTGGTACTTGGAACCGGCAATCTAGGTAAGTTATCGGGAAATGTATTAATAAAATCCCTGATTTGAAGGATTTGGTTTAATTGAGGAACTTCCTTTTTGCAACCACCATTTTGAATAAAATAAAAAATTATAGAAACAAAAAAAATTTAAAAAAAATCCCAGCCATTAGTTTTTTTATCTCTCAATTATTTTTTATATGTTTTTTTTTGTTATTTTATGAGGAAAAAAAACAATTTCTTTAAGGACCAATTCATTTATACAGGAGTTCAATTTCCAAATTGATATAAATACATGACATTGTTAGGATGGAAATGGGAGAAACTTTTCTTTTAAGGACCTATAATCATCAATTTCTCTCTAACTGGAGCAAATGAATGGGAAATTCAACCTCATCTACAGAAGCATCTTTTCTCATCAACAATAAACATTTTTTCTTGATCTATTAATAGATATTTTCAAAATAAAGATTTTTTAAACTTTAATATCAGCTTAATATTAATATGAACAGGATTCTTGAAAGATATTTTGTTTTTCATGCATATTGAATATAATTACAGTGTGGTTGACTTGGTCAGATAACTTTCACCATTAATTATCAATCTCTCCAATTGGATGGAGAATTCATAAAATTGAAAATTCAACTCCATTGAAGCATCTTTTTCCTTGTTAGCTTTTACTTCCTGTTGATTTAAATGATTAAAAAAAAAACAATCTATACTTTCTCTTACTCCTTTTTCATCTCATCCTTTTATCTTATTTCCCCCTGATTTTAGCATGGATATTTTACGAGGATGTAAGAAAAGATTTATATTAATTTATTAATATTTTATTTTAATTATTTTTTTTAAAACCTTGATATAAATTTTTTTTATTGGTTAGAAAATAATATAAATTATATTTTGTGACTTCATCAAACAACTTAAATTATTGAATTGAAATGATTGTTTAATATAATATCAAAATCTTGAAAATCAAGGATTATAAATTTGAATCTCATTATTTTTATTTATTTAATAAAAATTAAATATAAAATAGTATAAATTTATGTAAATTTTAAGTTAAAAAAATTTACTTTAAAAAATATATTAAAAAATAAATAAATCATATTTCACGACTTCAAAAATAATTACAGCATGGTTTACTTGGTCAAATAATAGGAAGCCAAAAACTTCCAACTATTTTCTCGTTTTTTCCTCCCCGTAATAGCCTGCTGTTTACAATAACGTAAACAAGTTTGACCGTTCAAATAAAAAGACCCCAGTAGTCCTTAAAAAGCCGCCAGCAGAGTCCTTATTAAGTATCCGCACATTCATGTTCATTTTTTCATTGGCGCTCCACTTCAGTACTTTGTCTCCCTTGGAAGCTCAAGAAAACAAAATCATTTTAGCTGTTCGTTTAAATTTATATGATTCAAGTTCCAAAACCCAGAAATAATAATAGAGGAAACAAAATCTGGGGTTTGGTTTGTTTTAGTTGTCGTTTAAGTATACTGATCCACCATCAATGGGGAGTGCTGATATTTACAGAGCTAGTAGTAGTTTAAGAGCAGGTTCGTTTGTATGGAGAAACAGTACTGTAGAAGCATTTTCAAGATCTTCACGAGAAGAAGATGATGAAGAGGCTCTAAAATGGGCTGCGCTGGAGAAACTACCTACTTATGATCGTTTAAGGAAAGGTATACTGATGAGTGCATCAAGAGGTGTCAGTAGTGAGGTAGATATCGAAAAACTCGGAGTCCAAGAGAGAAAACAGTTGCTGGAAAGGTTGGTGAAAGCTGCAGACGAGGATAATGAGAAGTTCTTGTGGAAACTCAAGAATCGTATTGAAAGGTAAAATATTCTCTTTTGGTTTGTACATTTACTTTGATTGGTATGCAGAGAAAATTTTAGAAAGGAATCAAGCTTTTAGATCGAAACAAAATGGTTCTACTTAATTGGATACTTGTTAGTCTCTCTTTCATGATATATGGATTGATCTAAAAAGAAAATATGGATTTTGTTCTCCCTCTATTTACTTGGAATACAGAGGAACTCTGTTTTGGCTGTTGAAGTTCTTGATTTTTGGCGTTTCAGGGTTGGAATTGAGTTTCCAACAATTGAAGTGCGGTACGAGCATCTAAATATTGGAGCTGAAGCTTATGTAGGAAGTGGTGCTTTGCCTTCATTTGCCAAGTTCACTTTCAGTATAATAGAGGTAATTACAGCTGCAAACATTTGACATCAGTTATTACTACTGATTGCCAAAATATGATGCTGTTCTTATTAGCTAATAAATCATACATCAATTTTGAAGGGTCTACTCATTGCTCTTCGTATACTTCCAAGTAGAAAGAAACCACTCACCATCCTTAAGGATGTTAGTGGAATCATCAAGCCATCAAGGTAAGATGATCATGATCTAGAATCTGTTTGCTTCAATAGTTAGTTGCCTATTCATAAGTTCTGTTTTTTGCAATGTACATGTTTCAGATTGACTCTGCTCTTGGGTCCTCCAAGTTCTGGGAAGACCACTCTTCTGTTGGCGTTGGCTGGAAAGCTTGATCCCAGTCTTAAGGTGGTGATAGATTCTCGTAAAGTTGTGTATTCCATGAGGATTTAGCTTTAGTTTTCTGCTTTAATTTGAGAAGCTGAATTCTTTCTTGCAGTATTCTGGTCGCGTGACATACAATGGTCATGGGATGAACGAGTTCGTACCACAAAGAACGGCTTCCTATATCAGTCAACAAGATCTCCATATAGGAGAAATGACCGTGAGGGAAACTTTGGCCTTCTCTGCCAGATGCCAAGGGGTTGGAAACCTTCAAGGTTAGAATAATGGACTAGATTTTATTTGCTTATCCCAACAGAATCATAATCCACTCTAGTGATCTGTTCAATATTCATAATTTAAACATGACTACTGAGTAAAAATCCTTGCAATTGTCAGATATGTTGGCAGAGTTGTCGAGAAGAGAGAAAGAAGCCAACATTAAGCCTGATCCAGATATTGATGTCTTCTTGAAGGTGATGAAAGATATTAATATTTTGCCTATTAGATTTCCTTTATAGTAGCTAGAATAAGCTACGATGATGTAGAAAGCAATGTTCATTTTCTGTTGTTTCTGTTATTACAGGCAGTAGCAACACAAGGTCAAGAGGCCAATGTCATCACCGATTACGTCTTAAAGGTAGTACCACTATGTGGCATTGAAATGTCATGAAAGTCTTCAGAAAACGGGAACATAATATCTCTAAATCTCTTAAATTCTCTGGACATTGTAGATATTAGGATTGGAGGTCTGCGCAGATACTCTGGTAGGTGATGAAATGATAAGGGGAATTTCTGGAGGACAAAGGAAGCGTGTTACAACCGGTAAAAATCTCCATTAATTAGTCCATAACTAACATCAGTGAAAAATTATTTCGTTTCACTCTCCAATTTATCTACACAAATCTCCATTGATCTGTCATAGGTGAAATGCTGGTCGGACCATCAAGGGCATTGTTTATGGATGAGATTTCTACAGGCCTGGACAGCTCAACAACTCACCAAATTGTGAACTCATTAAAGCAAACTATTCACATTCTCAATTGCACTGCCGTCATCTCCCTTCTCCAGCCAGCACCGGAGACTTATGACCTCTTCGATGACATTATTCTCCTGTCAGATGGCCAAATTGTGTACCAAGGTCCTCGTGAACATGTGCTTGGATTTTTTGAACATTTGGGCTTCCAGTGTCCTGAAAGAAAAGGCGTTGCAGATTTTCTGCAAGAAGTAAGCTTAAATGAAGCGGTTTTACATGGAACCTTTACTACACTAGGATCTCCTATGTTCAATAAAAAGAGCCTCGTGTAAGTATCACAATCTTCATGATCGATAATTAAGGAGTTTTTCGCAGGTGACGTCTAGGAAAGATCAAGAGAAGTATTGGGCACGTAAAGATCAGCCTTACAGGTTTGTCACAGTCAACGAATTTGCTGAGGCATTTCAATCACTCAGCGTGGGACAAAGGGTCATAGAGGAGCTTTCAATCCCATTTGACAAGACCAAGAACCATCCAGCGGCATTGGTAAACAAAAAGTACGGAGCTGGAAAGATGGATCTGCTTAAAGCTAACTTCTCAAGAGAATTCTTGCTCATGAAGAGGAACTCATTTGTCTACATCTTCAAGATATTCCAAGTAATTATCGATAGTCATTACAATAACCAAGTTTTTTTTACTTTCAAATTTTGCATTCAATGTGACTCCTTTTCACTTCGTATCAGCTTACAATGATGGCAATTATTTCAATGACACTCTTCTTCCGGACCAAGATGCATCGAGATACAGTCACGGATGGTGGAATTTATACTGGTGCTTTGTTCTTCACTGCGATCATGATCATGTTTAATGGTATGGCTGAGCTATCTATGACCATCGCGAAGCTTCCTGTGTTCTACAAGCAAAGGGAACTCCTATTCTTTCCTCCATGGACATATTCAATTCCGCCTTGGATCTTGAAAATTCCCATTACATTTGTTGAAGTTGCTGCATGGGTGTTCCTAACTTATTATGTAATCGGATTTGATCCGAACATTGCAAGGTAAATAAGAATTCTTGATTTTCTGTAAGCTTGTACCAGAATCCATTCTGATCCAGCTGTTATAACAAGGTTGTGTTTCTTTCTTTCATTTTTTGCAGGTTTTTTAAGCTGTACGCGGTGCTTGTGCTAATTAACCAGATGGCATCTGCACTATTTCGATTTATTGCTGCTGCTGGAAGGAACATGATTGTTGCTAATACCTTTGGATCATTTGTGCTCCTTGCAGTTTTTGCGTTGGGAGGCGTCATCTTGTCAAGAGGTATGATGAGTATAATATCGCACTCGAAAATTATATTTTTTCTGCCAAACCTGGAGGAACTCATATCGTGTTTTTTTGTTGAATGGAACAGAGCAAATAAAGAAATGGTGGATATGGGGTTACTGGGCTTCACCATTGATGTACGGGCAGAACGCTATAGTAGTGAATGAGTTCCTTGGAAATAGTTGGAGTCATGTATGGTTTCTTTAACTCACCGTTTGTATATTTGTGCCATCGGCTCTCAATAATCAACTGGTATCTGAAGTTATTTTTCGAATCACAGATTCCTGCAGGCTCCGCAGAATCACTAGGAATCCAAGTTTTGAAGAGTCGCGAATTCTTCACAGAAGCGTATTGGTACTGGATAGGAGTCGGGGCAACAGCAGGATTCATACTACTATTCAATGTCTGCTTTGTTGTGGCCCTCACTGTCCTCGATGGTAAGTGTCATTACCTTCACAACGCCGTACCTCTTGAAAGTTGGAGCTTATATTAATATATAGCAAATTATGTTGGCAGCATATGAGAAGCCTCAGGCTGTTATATCTGAAGAACCGGAAAGTGGTGATTCTGAAGGAGCTGTTCAGTTATCAAACCGTGGAAACAGTCACCAAACCAACACAGGTAAAAGAACTCAAATAATGAAGTGCTCAAGTCATTTCCCAGCCTATTAGGTTTCAAATTACCGATATATTTTCAATTTACAAGCAGCGAGTGGAGTTGAAATTAATAGAAGTGGTTCAGATTCCATTGGTGAGGCCAGCAACAACAGGAAGAAAGGAATGGTTCTTCCATTTGAACCACATTCCATCACATTTGATGACGTTATTTACTCCGTTGACATGCCACAGGTATCAAGATTTAGTAAAGTACGATTATATCTCGCTTTGATGTCATATGATTGAATGAACATGGAAAAACTGATCATGTTGGTATTGAGATTTGCAGGAAATGAAAGTTCAAGGAGTCTCTGAGGATAGGCTGGCGCTTTTGAAGGGTGTGAGTGGTGCTTTCAGGCCCGGTATCCTTACAGCTTTGATGGGTGTTAGTGGTGCTGGAAAAACGACTTTGATGGATGTGTTAGCTGGTAGGAAAACTGGTGGATATATTGAGGGAGACATCAAGATTTCAGGGTACCCAAAGAAGCAAGAAACTTTTGCTAGAATTTCTGGATACTGTGAGCAAAATGACATTCACTCTCCACAAGTTACCGTCTATGAATCCTTACTCTATTCAGCTTGGCTTCGTCTACCCTCAGAAGTTGACTCTGAAACCAGAAAGGTAGGTACCGTTTGCCTTGAATTTAAATATGCTTCATGCATTAGGTATTTAGCGTGCAGATTTGGGTTGCGTGAATATTTTCTTGTTTTCGTGCTTGTTTCATCCAATTAAGTTTAATTTAGCTTTACCATTTTATACTTTATACTTAGATCAAGATCAATGTCCCGGTACTATCTAGCAAAGGATACTGCTGGTGAAGTTGATCTTATGCGGTGATTGTGCTAAATATTATGGTTTTTTTAGTCGGCCTAACCCAATCAACTTCTACATTTCTAGATGTTCATTGAGGAAGTCATGGATCTTGTGGAGTTGAATCCGTTGCGCAGTGCATTAGTTGGGTTGCCTGGTGTGAATGGTTTGTCCACTGAGCAACGCAAGCGGCTAACCATTGCAGTTGAGCTAGTTGCAAACCCTTCTATCATATTCATGGATGAGCCAACTTCAGGGCTAGATGCTAGAGCCGCCGCCATTGTGATGAGAACAGTTAGGAACACTGTTGACACAGGAAGAACAGTTGTTTGCACCATCCATCAGCCCAGTATAGATATATTTGATGCCTTTGATGAGGTAAAATTTATTAACAAATTATCTGAGCTAGAACTTTGTGAAGAGTTTATCAACATAATAATCTGGATTATTAACATGGCATTGTAGTTATTCCTGATGAAGCGAGGAGGTGAAGAGATATATGTTGGGCCAGTGGGTCGTCACTCTACCCATCTGATTAAGTACTTTGAGGTATGTTTAATTTGGTTAATAATTAAATAAGTTATGCTCATACCAACTATAATTGACAAATATTCATTTAATTGTTAAGGAAGTTGAAGGAGTGAGTAAAATTAAAGATGGCTATAATCCAGCAACTTGGATGCTGGAGGTTACTTCATCATCACAAGAGATGGCTTTGGGGGTTGATTTTGCGAACATTTACAAGAATTCAAATCTGTTCAGGTCAGCTAAAGTAGTTTTTTAAGTACTGAAAATTATTCTAAAGCCCTCCCAAATAAGCTTTGATGACATGTAATAGTAAAGCACTTAATAATTGAGAATTAGAGTTCAATTTGTCTAAAGTTTGTCTCTGATGAGTGGCTTAATTCAGGAGAAACAAAGCACTTATTGCAGAACTAAGCACACCTGCTCCTGGCTCGAAGGATATTTATTTCTCTACGCAGTACTCGACATCATTTTTCACACAATGTATGGCTTGCTTGTGGAAGCAAAACTGGTCATACTGGAGGAATCCACCATACACTGCCGTGAGATTTCTTTTCACAACCTTTATAGGGTTGATGTTTGGGACAATGTTCTGGGACCTTGGCTCCAAAGTGTAAGTCACAATGGCTAGCTTAAAACAATATATATAGATGGTGACGCTTTGATGGTTTGCCACATGCAGTTCTACCAATTCATCTAACTTGTCTTACAAACTGTAGGGGCACTACCCAGGATCTTTCCAATGCTATGGGTTCAATGTATGCAGCTGTTCTTTTCCTTGGTTTTCAAAATGGATCAGCTGTACAGCCAGTGGTGGCTGTTGAAAGAACTGTCTTCTACAGAGAAAGAGCTGCCGGAATGTATTCAGCTTTGCCCTATGCCTTTGCACAGGTAATCTAGGAGTCACCTCATCAAGTAGATTATTATTGCATGTTTCATGCATTGATCACCAAAACTTCATCTTATGTTGCAGGTCTTGATTGAGATTCCTTATGTATTTGTTCAAGCCGCTGTCTATGGTGTTATAGTTTATGCAATGATTGGGTTTGAATGGACTGCTGCTAAGTTCTTTTGGTATCTGTTCTTCATGTACTTCACATTATTATACTTCACCTTCTATGGAATGATGTCTGTGGCTGTGACTCCTAACCACCACATTGCTGCCATAGTTTCCACCGCATTTTATTTAATATGGAACCTCTTCTCGGGGTATATAGTCCCTCGACCAGTAAGTGCTAAATATTACTATATATCTTAATCATTTCAAATTCTAAGTTTCCATAGTGACTGGTTACCTTGAGGAACAATATTGTGATTCTTCTTTCTGCTTTCTATTACAACAGCGGATACCTATATGGTGGAGGTGGTACTACTGGGCATGCCCCGTATCATGGTCCTTGTATGGATTGGTTGTATCACAGTATGGAGATATACAGAAAGACCTCACCCAAACTCAAACAGTGAAACAATATGTGAAGGACTATTTCGGATTCGACCATGATTTTGTTGGAGTAGTTGCAGCCGCGGTTCTTGGCTGGACAGCCCTCTTTGCGTTCATATTTGCCTTTTCTATCAGAGCCTTCAACTTCCAGAGGCGATAGGGATTTTCTTTAACATGCTTGATTCTATGTTTCTCCCTTTTCTGTGTGTAGGCTAGCTATTTTAGTATTTCAAGTTTGTAACAAGACGTTAATATAGTTTATTGAAACTTGTTACTAAGATTATTAAGTTAACGTTAATTAGTGCTTGTAGTTCCACAAACTGCACACATACTTCATCTCATAAATCTATATGTAACTTCCATGTCCTTTTCCTATTTATTCGGGTTTTGAAAATATTGATTTATTTTTTACTATTCTATATGCTTAATGAGGTTTTTATATTCCTTAATAATTAAAAATAATATTTTTTTTTAATCTTAGTATGACTGGTTTAAGACAACATGAGGAGGAGAAACAAAAAATTTGGAGGTGAACCTAGTTCACTACTTAATATCATTGATCAGCCACTAGTGCTATGGCACATATCATCATCAACTTGAAAATAAAAAATAATAATTGATCATTATAAAACAAAAAAATTGAAATGATTAGGACCACGAAGGTTTCCAAAATGATTAGCTGTTAAAATTCTCAAACTTTAACCACTAAAAACTTTTAATGTTTTGAAATAAAAAGAAAGATTTAAATGGAAATGAGAATATAATTATCACAATCTGATTTGTATATAAACAAGTTTTCTTTTAAAATTTTATATTTATATAAACCTAAACTTAAATACAAACTTATCATTCAAATAAGTTAATTAGATTTCAACACAATAGTAACAACAAAACTAATTTCATATATAATTTGATTATCTTAATAGAAAAGTTAATATAATTTCATAGTTGTGTAGTACTAACTAAACATAAAAAAAAAATATAATTTTCAATAATAAACAGGTTTTGAAGGTCTAATAAAAATGACCCGTTAACAAACTATAAGCCCGAAAGTATAAATAATGAGAGGGTGAGTTCAATAACTTAGTGAGTAGATAACGTTTAATATGCATGCATAAGGTAATACACAATAAAATATATATATACAATTATGACTTTAGATCTTATAGGAAGGCTTCTCAAACATGTCATAATAAGAATATTATATTGTAAAACTCGTTAGAAAATCAGAATACAATAAATATGAGTCTCTGTATTGTGGGATGATCAGTCTATATATATTGGTGACTCCCCTAACCAACTAGGGTTCAAATACGATGTCGCTATATGACGTCGGGCGACGACTCCACTTTTTTTTTTGTTTGTTTTAACAGAAAAAATAAATAGTTTTTTTTTCTTGATTGGGGAAATAAATATTTTATTGGAGTTGCCATCTAATAATTTGAGGGAACTAGAAATCCAAAATTTGACACTGGTCCCAGAGATTCAGGTATTGGGTTAGTTATAATTAAGAGAAGGTAGACACCATCCTTAAAACATCTTTTCAGAGAAAGGTTACCCTTACTTGTGTGTTTTTCATTTGATTCAAATGCTATTATATTTTGAGCTTATTTGTAAATTTTTTAAGATAGTTAACGTCGGTCCCTAAAAATTAAAAGACACGTTAAAAATGACATCAGTCTCTAAAATTAGTAAATTTTGTCTAAAATATCGACGTTTGTCCCTAAAAATGAGAGTTATGTCTGATTTACCAAAAGAAATAATAATGGATATAATCCATATTTGATATTTAAATTTTTAACATTGGTCCTTTTTTTTGTAAATAAAAAAGACGTGTCGACAAATAATATTTATTTTACAAAACAAAAATTATTTTGACATTGTTGAGAAATGACTATATCCATCCTTGAGAATCGAGTTTTGACCCATAACAGTGACATGATAAAATGGGTGTTGGACCCACGTCATTATTTATTTTAAATTCATTTTTGTTTTTTTACATGCAAAAATTTACTAAGTATTTATATATAAAAATATCAAAAATACCATAAAAATTACCTAAGTGCCACTATATAGATAAAAGACTGAAATACCCTCGGATTTCTCTGAAATTTATGAAAATACCATTGGCGACACGTGTGGCTCACGGGTGGCTAATATTAGTGGCGGGGAAATTTTCCGGTGAGATTCCAGCCAACAGATGGTTAATTCTGGTAAATCTGAGGACAAGGATTCTGATGGTGGTGGTCTCGACGATCATTGATGGCTGATGAGGGAGAATCGACTACCTGAAGCTCGATTGGCCGATGACTGTCACGACCTTTTTCCTGCCAGAATTAGCGGTGAAAACTTGTAAAACAGTTGGGGTTTTGCTTTAGAAGAAGCGATGCACCTTTCTGTGGTGGTTTGACGGCTTTAAACGGCCAGAAATGAAAGATCGGAGGAGAGAGAGAGAGAATTGCCGGCAAGAGAAGAGAGAGACTAAGCTTTGCTATGGTGTGAAGGCGCGTATGGTGAACCGGTGTGTTTAAAGCCTGTGAACCGTTGGATTGCTGATGAACAGATCGTGCAACTGTGATTGACTTGATCTGTAAGTTGATCGGATGGTCAGGATGGGCTGGGTTATGATCTGGTATGTCGCGGTGTACTAAGTGTTTGGTACACTTAATGACGTGGTGCAACAAAATCAAAGGGCAGATTATTTTAAAAGCTGAGATGGATTTGAGTTTTAATCCAATGTGGTAAAGCCTACTGTATACTAAAAAAATCAAAGGCTCAGATTTAAATGCTATTAGATCTAATAGTTGGGATATTTTTGGTATTTTTCAAATTGTTTTTTTAAAAAATCAATATCTTACTCACATGAAGAAAAAATAGAAAATAAATGAACAATTCACAATTCTCTTCTTTTTATTCTTATTCTCTTTTCTTTTGGTGTCTTGATTTCATTGGTTATTTACAGCAAACCAATGATAGGGGACAACAAATCACAGATTGTATAGGTAATCACGAGATTATGCAAAATTTTCAATGTACAGCTACGTCGCCTACCATCGGCAGAAATGCTCCACCTACTGTGACAAAATTATATTATTTTTTTGTTTTATTATATATAATAATAATATTTATTTATAGGGGTAAAATTAAAAATTCAAATCAATATTATAAAAAGTTTTTTAACCACTAAAAATTAATTTCAATTACAAAAAAAATCTTGATACAGGTATCAACTTGGTGAACTGGGTTTTTTAATAAAAAATAACAGTTTTGACCAAAAATAGCCTAAAACTCATTTTTCATCGTGGTCGACATGGTGGGACCAATATTGACTTGGTGGACTCAGTTTTGACCCGAAACGATCCGAAACTCATTTTTTGTCCCAGTCGACATGGTGGGACTTGTATTGACAAAGTGGACTCGGTTTTGACTGAAAATGATGATTTTGACCCGAAACGGCCGAAAACTCATTTTTCATCCTGATTGACATAGTTTAACTCATATTGACCCGGTGGACTCGGTTTTGATCGAAAATGATGACTTTAACTCGAAACTTATTTTTTATCCTTGTCAACATCGTTTAACCCGTATTAACCCAATTGACTCGGTTTTGATTGAAAATGATGATTTTGACCCGAAACAGCCTAAAACTCATTTTTCATTACAGTTGACATGGTGGGACCCGTATTAACTCGATGGACTCAGTTTTGACCAAAAATGACTATTTTGCCCCAAAACAGCCCAAAACTCATTTTTTATCCCGGTCGACATCGTTTAACCTGTGTTGACTTGGTGGACTCGATTTTGATCGAAAGATGCGATTGACTCGAGAAAATATATTTTAATTTTTTTTATTTATATTTTTTATGAATAATAAAATAAAATAACATTTGAGAAATCTTAGTGAATCCAAAATTGGGTTACAACATACGATATCCATAAAGACTAAAACTACCTATTAGCATGGATATTGTGACTGACATGCTAGAGGTTCATAATCATATTCAAACATATATATTCTTATCTTAATGCTTAACTTATGACATCAATCAAATAAGGAGCCAGTCAAAATACCCAAGCTAACAAGGTAGTATTAGTTTTTGTGCACCAATATCTGAACTCTAATTGGTTGGGGGAGTCACCAACCTGTGTGGACTGATCATCCCACAGTACGGAGCCTCATACTCATTGCATTTTGATTTTCTGACGAGTTTTATCATATGATTTTCTTATTATGGCCTATTTGAGAAACCTTTCCATAAAAACTTAAAGTCATAATTGTATATATATATTCATCCTTGTTATATTGCCTCGTGTGTGTGTATATTGAATGTTATCTACTCATTGAGTTGTTGAACTCACACTCTCATTATTTATTCTTTTCAGGCTTGAATCTTGATAGCAGGTCACTTTTGTTGGACCTTTCGAACCTGGTTTTTGGTTGAAATTTATAACTTTCTTTTTATGTATAGTCAGTGCTCCAAAACTATGAAATTATATCAACTCTTGTATTAAGACAATTAAATTATAATATGAAATTAGTTTATTGTTAATGTTGTGTTGAACTCTAATTAAGTTATTTAATAGATAAGTTTGGGTGTAAGTTTGGGTTCGCATAATATAAAACCTTGAAAGGAATCCTTATTTATGTGCTGGTTATGGATCCAGGATCGATACAATTATAATCCAGCAACTTGGATGCTGGAAGTTTCTAATACAGCACAAGAAATGGCCTTAGAGGTTGATTTTTCTAACATTTACAAGAATTCAGATCTGTTCAGGTCAGAAAAAGTACTTGGCTAAGTGGCACAAACTGAAAAATATGCTAAAGCCATGCATTTAAGTTTTGATTTGGTATAATACAGCACCTAATTAAGAATTTGGTGATGAATTTGTCTAAAATTTGTGGATTGTGTGTGACATAATTCAGGAGAAACAAAGCACTCATTGCGGAATTAAGCACACCTGCTCCTGGCTCGACAGACCTTTATTTCCCTACGAAGTACTCAACATCATTTTTCACACAATGTATGGCTTGCTTATGGAAGCAACATTGGTCATATTGGATGAATCCACCATACACTGCCGTGAGATTTCTTTTCACAACCTTTATAGCCTTGATGTTTGGGACAACGTTCTGGGACCTTGGATCCAAATTGCAAGCCACAACGGGGTTCTATGAAAAAATTTAAAAGTTCAGACTTCGATGGTTTGCTTCAACGTGCTCATCTAATTTCTCTCACAAACTGTTGGAATAGTACCCAAGATCTTTTGAATGTAATGGGTTCGATGTATGCAACTGTTTTCTTCATTGGTGTCCGAAACGCATCATCCGTTCAGCCAGTGGTGGCTGTTGCAAGAACTGTCTCTACAGGGAAAGAGCTGCTGGAATGTGTTCAGCTTTTCCCTATGCCTTTGCACAGGTAACACAATTCTTCAGGCGTTACGGAGACTTCACTTGTCGTCAAGTAGAACGTTATGCATGTTTTCTATACCAAACTTCCATCTTGTGTTGCAGGTCCTGATCGAGCTTCCATATGTTTTTGTTCAATCTCCGTAGTGTCGGGTTACCTTGTGGAATAATTTTGTGATTCATTTTTGTGCTTCGGTCTACAACAGAGCATACCTATATGGTGGAGGTGGTACTATTGGGCTTGTCCAGTATCATGGTCCTTGCATGGATTGCTTGTATCACAGTCTGGAGATATACAGAAAGACCTCACCGAAACTCAAACAGTGAAACGATTTGTGAAGGACTATTTCGGATTCGACCATGATTTTCTCGGAGTAGTTGCAGCCGCGGTTCTTGGCTGGACGTCCTGTTTGCCTCCGCTATCAAGGCCTTCAACTTCCAAAGGCGATAGAAATTTTCTGAATACACATATATATAAGCTTCACTCTCTTTTTTTTTTCTTTTTTGTGCACGCTATGTCGCCGCAGGTTGGATTACAAACAATTTCTTGAAAAAAAGCGTAATAGTTGTCAACGCATTTTCTAACAACAAGAAAAATTTTGATTGAGAATCTAAAATAACTTGCTAGTTTAACACCTCCTTCTCCCATTAACCAACACAACAACATGCACACACACACACCAAAAAAAAAAAAAAAAGTTATGTTGTTGAATGTCATTCATATAAGAAAAATAGAAAACAACCACCACTAAGCTGAAAAAAAATCTTGTAGACTTTAAAATAAAAAATAAACAAGAAATCTGTCAAAATTTTTTTTTAAAATATCTCATTAAATAATATAGGTTAACTTAGAGGCCCCTTAACCGAACTCCTTTTTTATATGTCCAAAACCAGGCTTTATTAAAAAATTTGTAGATATTGTCATTTTAATTTTTCTTATAAATATTAATATGATGTCATTCTGGATGAACTCGTGTCCTAAGATATAGCTAAGCTAATTATGTTGACTACGCCAAAACTCAATTATTTCTTTTTTAAAGTAGAACATTGTCAATCTAACTTTTTCTTAATTAAAATAAATAAATAAATAATGATGTTTTGTATAGATTTGGATTCAACTGGATTAACCCTCCTAACCCATAATTTAGATCATAGTCTCTATTATATGTAATGATCTTATTTTTTAGATTCTACTTTTTGTTTAATTGAATGGTCATCAATTAAGAAAAGGAAAGGTCTTAATTAAAACTTAAATAAAAAATTAACACAAGCAGAAAATACACTAAAAAGGAGGGCTTGAATAAAGAATTGAAATAAAAAAACAAAAACAATTCAAACACTTCTAGGCTTGGATGACTAATTATATGTTGAATTTCTATTATAAAGAGTTGTTGGTTCACGTTTTTCATAAACTAGTAGCGCATGTTACTATTTTTTTGTTACCTCTAACTCATAAACTGATGGTTCTCATTGATAATCATTGGCTAGAGATCAAAAACTGGGAATGTAATAAAAGAATATCTATCTATATCAATCAAAGCCTTGTTTGACGTCTAGATTTGCCTTGTTGTTTTTAGATAAAAACATGTTGGTTAACGAAATCTCTACGATCTGCGACACTTTCAATGTAGCTAGGTTGATTTCATTGAATTAGTCGTCATCCTGTTCTCCTATATGTACCATTATTATTATACGGTTCGTTTATGAAAAAGAAGTATAATCCAATGGAAATCATCTCAAGTTTTTCAAGAGAAGAAGAAGATAATGGTGATGGTGATGGTGATGGTGATGAAAAGGCTCTAAAATAGGTTGCACTTCAGAAACTGCTACCAGCCTATGATCGGTTAGGGAAAGGCATACTAATTAACATAAGTTGGTGAAATTGTCTAATGAGGATAATGAAAAGCTCTTATTGAAGTTGAGGGACCGTACGTATTGTATATTGAATATAGACTATTGCATAAATTGTTTTGTCTTTTTCTGCTTACAGAAGAATTTTGTATTGCATTCACTTTTATCAATTTTATACAGAGATTAGTATTCTATATATATACAGAACTTGCAGAATCTATTCTTAACAAGGGAAGCTAAAGTTAGGGATATGCTCCTAACGGTTACAGAGTTGAAAAAAATAAAGTTAACATACACAAACAATTTTCCTTTTATTTCCTAGCTGTTACATACTTGATTATTAGTAGATTTGTGATTTATGAAATCTGCAGCATGATTCAAGGAATCATCCTTAATATTGTACTGGTTTGGATAGCTCAACAACTTTCCAAGTTGTGAACTCACTAAGGCAGTAATACGTTCACGTTTTCAATGAAACTGTTGTCATCTCCCTTCTTCAGCCAGCACATGCAAGACCTAAATTTTTGTCTCATTAGACCCAAGTCCATGTTAGTTCAAACCCAATAACTCAACCTAACCTGTGAGGAAAGGATTGATTTTTTCTTTTCCTTTCCTTTTCTCTGCCTCCCTGCTGCCGTGACTTTCCTCTCCTGCATACACAGGATTTCAGTTCTGAACTTGAGTTTTTGTTTTTAAGAAGAGTTGAAGAAACATGTAGGTATTGCCCCCTCGTTACTGTTTTCAGTTAGGAAATTTATTGTGGAATGATTAAAGAACTGTTTAGAGTTTTTATATTGTTTTGATAATAAAATGATTTAAGAAATTTAATTGAAATAATAGATTATTAGTTGGCTTAAAATAAACTAATTAGGTGACTAGAATTTGAGTTTTTGACCAAAAAAAATTGTTTAATTGTAAGATTTACATACTTAAATACTATCACATCATATTTTAAAAATCTTGATCAACCAGTAAACTAGTTCATAGGTTTAATCAATTTGAGGTATGTTTTAGATCAATTGAATCAACTAAGTCAGCTTTATAATTAATTATGTTTCGATCTCTAACCTTAAAGTTTTAATCTTTTATATTATTTTTCTTGAGTTGTTTTTTAGTGTTTTTTGTATTTGTTATAAGTTCTATTGGTATTTTTTTTAACAATCTTCAATAGTTTTGTATTTTTTTTAACAATCTTCAATAGTTTTAGGTTCTGTATCCGTTTGTCTTTTGCTTTTGTTTCCTGAGTGAATAAGATAATCTTTAATATATATTGAAATGTTCTTCTCGGTTATCTTCAACAAATAATACCTAGGTCAATCATAGAAAAAAAAATTGAGTTCTACGTTATTGATCAAATAAATCATTTACTAGAGGGAGTGGATATCTATTTTGAACTATTATTTAATTTAGTTGCTTGTAATTTATATACAATCTCAATAACTTATCCTTTTTCTTGACAAATAACATTGGAGTTCTCCAAAGAGACACTCTCGGTTGGATGAATTCATTATCCAATAAATCCTACAGCTCATCCTTTAGTTTCCTCAACTCTTTTGACACCATTATATACTACGGTGTCATTGATATATATAAAAAAAAATCCCAGCCATCAGTTTTTTTGTTTTTTTATATGTTTTTTATTTTGTTAGAAAATAATTTTTTTTAGGGACCAATTAATTTATATAGAGTTCAATTTCTAAATTGATAAAAATACATGACATTGTTAAAATGGAAATGGGATAAACTTTTCTTTAAGAACCCATAATCATCAATCTCTCTAACCCGAGAAAATGAATGGAAAATTCAACCCTATATATAGAAGCATCCTTTTCTCATCAGCAATAAACATCTTTCCTTGATCTATTAATAGATATTTTCAAAATAAAGGTTTTTTAAACTGTAATATCGTACTGGCTTAATATTAATATGAATTGGATTCTTGAAAGATATTTTGTTTTTAACACGTATTGAATATAATTATAGTGTGGTTGACTTGGTCACAGGAAGCAAATAACTTTCACCATTAATTATCAATCTCTCCAATTGGATGGAGAATTCATAAAATTGAAAATTCAACACCATAGAAGCATCTTTTTCCTTAGTAGCTTTTACTTTATGTTGATTTAAATGGAAAAAAAAATCTATACTTTCTCTAACTCCTTTTTCATCTCATCCTTTTATCTCATTTCCCCCTAATTTTACCATGGATATTATACGAGGATGTAAGAAAAGATTTATATTAATTTATAACTGTAAGAAAAGGAAAGCAAAACAAGAAACTTAAAGCCCAATTATTTAATATAAAATGATGAAAATTAAAAAAATCCTAAACAAGATAAAACTTAAACCGAATTCATCATCAAAACAAGTAGACAGAGTTGAGACTAGAATTACTTTGTAAAAGACAAATATGAAAAAACTATAAAGTAAGATTTCAAACTATAAAAGAATTTAAAATAACTAAAATTAAAATAATAAGGATTAAATAATGCATAAAATAATTGAAAGAAACTAATAAGGAATTAAATTAAAAACAAAATAAATTAAAAAAGGGATAAAATGTTGAGCAATAAAATAAAAACTAAAATAAAAAAACCAAATAAAATTATTATACCTGCCTCCACGCAAGATCTTTTTAGATCTTTGTTATATTTTTTCCTTTTTATATGTCCTAAGAGTTCACTTGGTAAAAAGGTTGCGTCTGCATTTTATTTAAAATATAAATGTAATATATTTGTAATATATTTAATAAAAAAAAATACAATTTATTGTTTATTGGTTCCACAATGTTTTGTGGCCAAAGCATAGGGAAAGAAAAGTAATAAATTGATGTTTTATGCATATTGTTCATGTTAATTACATTGTTTAGTGAATATTGCAATTAGCTGCACTGATTATATTAATTGTATTTTTTACTGAAATTTTTTTAGATTTTCAAAAAATTAAAAAAATTTAATATTTTTGGATCGTTTTGATATGTTGATTTTAAAAATAATTTTAAAAAATAAAAAAAAATATCATTTTGATGTATTTCTAAAAAAAACACTTTAAACCACAACCGTATCCATAATTCTAAGCAGGTTTTTAGAGAATTTGGAAATGTTGTTTGGACCGCATTCCAAAAAAAATAATTTTTTTGTATGTTTTAAATTTTTTTAATGTGTTGATCTTAAAAATAATTTTTAAAAATAAAAAAATATATTATTTTAATTTATTTGAATATAAAAATATTTTTGAAAATAACCAAATGACATTTTTAAATATAATTTATTTTTTTTTATCTCCAAGCCAAGCATGGGTTTCGCCTAGATGTTCGTTCTAAAAAATTGATGGAATAGGGGCATAGGGTGATTTTCGCCTTTGGGCTTTGGCTTCTCCAATAAACTATTTTAGCTGGGTCTTCTTCATTTTCTATTCTTTATTAATGCATAATTGAAAGACGGAGAAAAAAGTCTTTTTATTTAACTTTTTTTAACAAAAGTTGTATTTAAGTTGAGAATATAAAAAGGTAAAGAAACCTTTTTATTTGGATTAATATGATTATCACAACGAAAATGTTTTTGTTCATTCAATGTTAGTAATAAGTAAAAGATTATATTTTCAAAGACTCGTTTGTTTGTATAAAATTTACAATGTTTAATACATTCATAAAAAATATAGTGGCGGTAGAGCTACTAATATATATTGTGATGATGAGTTGAGAGCTGAGGCGACGGTGGAGTAATGGGATGATGTGAATGATAAGGGTGGTGGTGTAAATTATGGTGACGAGGTAATAATAGAAAGATGATAATAATTGGGGTGGAATATTTTGATGATATTTTGAATATATTAATATGTATACACTATCTAAAGAAAATAAATTACGTTTAAATATTAGCTATAAAATATTTTATTTTAAGTAATCTTCATGTAAATATTTTATAAAAAAACAAACACATGAAAATAAAAAAATAAAAATTACAAACATCCCCTTAAGAATGTATGATCCTTCTTGCTTGAATTTTTTTTTGGAAGATCTATTTATTCACTTATTTTGCAGTTTTATACCCACCAACTATTTTCAAATTTTTCCCTATCTTGGTTCAAATATTTTTGGTTGGCGAGGCAACATGCCGGCGATACTCTGCTAGAGCCCAAATGGGGAAGATACTCCTATACGCAGAATAATGCAACATGCAATTCCTCATAAAAACTCCCCCGATTTCCTGTCACGAAGAAGCAGTGTTATTATTCAATCGGTGGTAAACGTAGGATATAACGAGCTAAAACATACAGTCTAAGAGGATGATAATTGACAAACAACAAGCAGCTTCTCTTGTTCTTCTCTCTCTCTCTCTCTCTCTCTCTTTTTCTAATGATTTCTTTTCTTTGTGTGCAGAGCAATTAGTCAATTACCTGCTGGGGAAAATCACCAAGTTCTGTTTGAGAATTAATCAATAACTTGGCAGCACGATGAAGGGGTGCAGGGTCTCTGTCCGCCTATTAGAAAAGGAGCTTGAAATCATGGATTTTGATGGGGAAAAGGAGCAGAAGTGCATTACAATATATATATAGGAAGAGATAGACTATTAATCTTTAAATTATAAATTAATTAAACTGACCTGACCACCGTGAATTAAACCCATCATAGCCATTGCAGTTTGCACCAGATTTGAGTGGTTAAGAGGTACATATTCCTGCGTCGACATGCACCAGTATACTTTCTTAGCTTTAGAAAGTTGGAGGAGATCCCATTGATACCATGGGAGATGGAATGAGAAGGTCCATGCACACAAAATGTTATTGCATAAATGAGTTCTTTAGTAATCTTTAAAATGTTATTACCTTCCTAGGGCCTGAAAGGTAACTCTCGCCCCATCCACCATCATCTCTCTGTGATCCAAGTAGAAAATCAACTCCTTTACGAACAGCCAGGCAATTGGAGTAAGTCTTTCCAGCAGCTGCTAGCCCTCCTAGAGCAAACCATGTACCATAGATAAAGCATATTCCCCAATTTCCATACCTGTAGTAATTCTTGCTATATTTAGTCATTTCCCTGACAATTTTCTGCGAACTGTACATCAGCCTTTAAAATAATGTAGCAACTGTTTTAAATGGATCATACCATGAGCCGTCAGGCTTTTGCAACTCTTCAATGAACTTGACACCATTTATGATGGAATTTTGGATCTCTTTTGTCCTGTGGCCAGGGTATAACTTCTTAAATAGGACTAATGCCTGTATTGTTGATGATGTGCATTCAACATACCTGGATCGCTGTTTTATTAGTCTTCAACAGGTTTTTCGACATTCCAAATGGAGGTGCTCAATAAGTGATCTTGCTTAACTATTTGAAGTAAAATGGTTCAAGAATCTTACTCATGCTCAACTACAAGATCCTCTAGGAACTCCACAGGATTGAGCCACTAATTGAACAGCAGAGACGTCACAGTTGAAATACCATGTTCCAAGTCAAGTCTTGAAGGAAAACATACAGAATTTAAGCTTAACATTTCGAGTTTAGTTCGATGACTTGAAGAACTTACCTCCAACCATAATCCAGACCCTGCCGGCTCCCAAGCAGATACCCCACCATTTTTAGTCTGCATAAAATCGAGCTGATTGTTACTTCGTGAATACCGTGTTCTAGAAAGGAGCAAATCCAAGGAAATACCAAGGAATGTTGATGAGTTTTAGGTACACAAAGCTCACCATTTGAGTGCAACTAATCCTCACCTGAAGAGAAAGTAAAATATTAACAGAATCGAAAAGCTTCTGAGGTTCCATTTTTTCACCTACGATTTCTGGAGGCATTGTTGAAAAAAGGAGGCAACACTGCAGAACATGCAAATCACAAAGTATGTTGCGGTGGTAAATGTTCAAGGAAAAAGCTCAACTTGTTATACTATTGCTTACAGCAGAAAACTAGAACAGACCTTCATGCTTTCTGCAGTGCAATCAGACACTTGCCAGCCATGATCTTTGTCAGAGAAAGTCCACGATCCTTTAGAGATATGGCGAAACATCCTTCTGAAGTCTCCGGGAGGATTCTCAGTGACCTTCAAGATTTGATGTGTGATGAGAAAAGCAGCATGCTAAAACATAACTAAATACAAGAAACACGCGTGAGAGGAAGAAACAATTTCAGGATATGAAATTTGGAAACCTGAGAGTTTTTTATGAAGCTATGCCCCTCCTTAAGTGCAGGTCCTGTTTCATCTGAGAGGTTGCTGGCAATCAAAGCTTGAAGGGCAAGACTGGTATCCCACACTTGACTACCAAAACTCTAAAATGAATATGAAAAGGAAAAAATCATACTCCATCGGCATCTCTTACTTCTGGTTTGCAAATCTAAAGTCTATGACTAAATAAGCATAAACTCGAGTTTATGAGAATTCTTCTTGTTTTTGTTGATAACATAAATCAGTGAATGGAAGGACGACGTGAACCGTTTAGGTACCATTATTATGATAGAAGTTTACCGACCTGCATCTTTATTCCATCTTCTCCAAGCCACACATAATCCTTGATCCGAGCAAGATGCCTCCTAAAATAATCCCCATTGGGATCTTCAACCCAGCAAGCCAGCATATCTAATGGCTGTTCAAGTTCAGTGGTACAAATGTCCAAAAATTGAAGAACATGTGTAAGAGGCAAACATTTTACTGTACTGGTTTTCTTTTTTTGCTATTGTTCTGCAAGTGTGTTACCTTTTCGATACATCCTATGGTAATGTATCTACTGCTCTCATCTTCATAATGGATGTGATCCATTGTTATGTTGAGAGCCTTCTCTCTCAATTTGTTGAAGGGCCACCGAGTAAGAAGGGGCTCGCCAAAAGTATAAATAGAATCCCAAAACAATATTTGTATCGAAGTATGTGGATAATAGTTATCCTCCTGAAGAAACAAAAGAGATTTTGATGAAAATGAAATGTTTTCAGATCATTTTCTGAAGATCAGCTGCTAAAAGTCAACTGACCTTTGCACATAAATGGCGGACTCTCCTCCAGTTGAGTTTCTCATAAGGTTCATTGTAGACTTCTTCTCTAATTTGTAAGATGAGAGGTGTGATTGGACCAACAAACCTCTTCCCGTACAAGTACGCCATAGGCAAGTAAGTGAGCCGACAGTAGCCCAGCAAATTTCCTGCATTTATGAAATGCATGATTGGAATGGCAGAGCTAAAAGCAGGCTTTACACAAGCAACTAAATTCAAGTTAAGGACAGAATTCTAGAAACTATGAAGTTGGCAGCTCGAGTATATGCTAAGATTATTGAAGGATTTCATAATGTTTATATACAAGTTTCATGCTTCAATAACTTCATAAAACAAAATGCAAACCTGGATGAATGGGAGATGTAGATGGCAAGAACCAAAATTCTGGGGGCATTGGATTGCATCCAGCCCAGTCATACACACCAAGTATCTACAACACAGGAAAATCAAACAATTAGAAACAAAATTATCATATAGAAGCAACATGACAAGAATCATGTAGATAAAGATTTCTTTCGTTCTTTTATTAGACAGAAAACATTCTATTAATGATACCAACCAGCAACCACTAACTAGTTTAACAGTATGAAATTTAATTGAATTGTGTTGAATCATATGTTGTACCGCAAGCCAAGTCTTTCCCCAGGAGCTTATGGCAATTGCACTACCATGATCAAGAATCCACTTCCTTGCTCTTTCACATGCTTTGTCTTTGCCACCATCACGTCCTTCTCCGAGCATGCGCATACAGATGTAGTTCAGGACTGTACAGAACATGGTGCTGTGACCCTCTATGTGTAATCCCCACCCACCATCTTCATTCTACAAGATAAAATGCAGCACATTAGCACTCTGATACTGGTAAATCCTTAAAGCCAAGACGAACAAGAGGGAAAAAAAAATCAAAATTAGTTTGATAAAGCTATTCCTTTTGTCATCCTTGTAATTAACAAATATACTCTACCTGATGACAGTATATGTAACGTAGGATTTCTTTTTTATGCTCTGCAGAGAAGATAGCATTAAGATGTCCTGTAATATACAGAGAAAAAACCTGCATTGAGGGGGAAAAAAGGTTGCCGTTAGAAACTGAACTCACAAAATATTTGTGACAACTGAGTAAACAGGCTTCCAAATTCATTCTGATGCTACTTGTGAAAGCAGAGTTAAACAGCAACATGGCCTGAAGCGTACAAGATTTCGTTTTTTTTCACGTTCTGATCACCAGTTCTTCAGATCAAGCTATGAATCATATGAAATGAAAAAATTCAAATAAAATCTTTTCAGATTTCAACTCTTTCAATCAATTTAAATCAAGGCAAGAAATCTATACGATCAAGCATTTGAACCTGTCAGAAGGATTTCAAGAGTGGGATTACTTGCGCTTGAAAGCCTGTCTTAAATTCAGCAAGGGTAAATTCCAATAACTTCGCAGAGGTATAGTAAAATCATACTAGCTACATGAAAGTTTGAAGATTTAAAAAGAAAATGTCGCAAAAATCCAGAAGTGCTTGCCCAAAAGTCAAAAGGTCTTTGCCAAATGGTCTCCCAATTTCTTTCATAATTTAGTATACTATTATTATTATTATTATTATTTGTTGACATCAATATATTAGGTATGTGCTCAGTATTGTTTAAATAGTATTAGTTACTTATGGATGGCATGCGAGTCGCAATCATCCGATCTCAGTGCCTAATATAGTTTCGTTTGTGTAACATGCTTCGATTTCTTTACGGGCAAAAACACAGTTCTGGCTACATTTGTAGGCAAATGATCACCAGAAAAATGCTATGTTGCCAATTCTAGGTGTTGATGAAACTTCTGGCAAATATTTTTTGCTGGGAAAATGATGGCCGGGATTGAGAGCAATAACCAGGGGAGGGAAATAGAACATTGGGCCAGAATTTTCAGCACACCAATGGCCATCGCTAGCCTGCAAGGCTGAAAACAAACGAACACTCCTCCTCAAAGCACTTGTTGCTTTTTCATAGGAAATCTCCTCACCATCCTCAATCCTGACTTGAGGAATTCTTTGCTTGAATTTTTTCTCCCATAGAAACTGCGTTTTATTAAATAAAAGTAAGTGACTGGAAAGGTAATTAATGATGTACCAAAATTTATCATCAGATTATTTGAACACTCTCCATGTGTCCTATTTCTTGAAATAGCTAAACATAGAAACATATACATTTACATCAAAATTTCTCATCAGATTATTTGAACAAGTGTTCAAATAATCTGATGAGAAATTTTAGTGTATATATAAGAAACATATTCTGTGAATTTGTATGTGTGTGTATATACCTGGAATTTCCAAAGGAGATCGGAGCTGGGCTTGACCTCGTTGCGGTTTCTCCAGAAATTTTGGCGAGCCTCTTCAACCTCAGCTCGCTCTTCAAGGGTACCAGCATTAGGATCAAACTCCCATATTTGCCTCCCCAAAAAGTTATTTGTGCTGTATATGTGTGGATCATTGCCACCCTCTGCAATCTTAAGCCTCCACATGACACTGCTTCAGTCTCTTCCTTCAGTTTCTTGAGTATCAAAAGATCACTTATCTTCTATTTCAGCAATGGCTAGCAATAGAAATTATAAAATGCACCGTATATAAAGCGAAAAATGAAGCCTCAGTCTCGGCAAAATTTGATTAGATAAAGATATTTCTTGACCTGTGCAGTTTATTCCCAGCAGAAGAGCCAAGGACCAAGTAACTTATTTTACTTGCTTTCTAAAATGTAATTTTCAAAATATTTTTTTACCAAATTGATTTTTTTAGTTTTTTTATAATTGTATATGCTAATATTAATATTAAAAGTAAAAAAATATTTTGATATATTTATAAATAAAAAAATTCTACAAAAACAGTATACACAATGTTTTATCAAACACACCTAGTGTGTAGTAATTTATCTTAAATAAAAAAATGATAAAATTGAGATGAGTAAATGAGATAAAACAAGAAATAATGATGAAATTATGTTTAACAATGATGTGTAAAACAATGTGAATATTTATAGATTCTATTTAGTTTATGAGGAATAAAACATAACAAAATAATATAAAGTAACAATATGTACTATCATCAAGTTTGTAATGTTTGAAACAATTATTATTTTAATTTTAATTTATAATAAGCATTAATTTTTTAACTAACTCGAGATAGTAATTTCTCTACTCATCAAGAGTATATTAAGAAAGAATTTTTCATCATCATATAAAAAAAAAACATTTCATTGCTAGAAAGATAATATAATTAAATTATCGTTTACTTAATCATTAAATCTTTTAAATAATTTTAATAATAAAATAAGTGAGTAAATCAATTACATATCAAATAAAATATTTGCACCACTATAAAAATAAAATCTAGCATAGTTGAAAATACAAGCTAATAATTTTAAGGTGAGTAGATTAACATAATTATATTTTTTTAAAAAATTAAATTGTTGATATGTGTATGTATGTGATAAAAACATATTTGAAGATGAGTAAATTAAAATAACATAAAATATCTAGACTTGAAACTAAGCACTGGGTTTGGAAGCAAGCTCAATTAAAAAAAAAAAACAATCAACACGTCTTAAATTTTAAACATTAATTGTCAGAGCACAATCAAAATTAGTTTTTTAATTTATTTTCATTTTAAATAGACGATATAAAAACACTCTACTCGACATTATAAACACAAATTTAACTTTGAGTCCTCCACAACAACTTTCTTTGACATTCTAGTCAACATATAATACTCGAAAACACTTTGTTTTATGTCTTGGTTTATGTTTTCTTATGCTGCAAATATATTTATTTGGTTTTACCAAATAATTTTCCCAGATGTTTGGTAAAGATCACTTTTGACTTAAATAAGAACAAAACATTTTAGAAAATTATGTCCAAGAAATTTAGCTTTTATTAAAAGTTGAGTTTACTTAGAAAAATATTATTATAAATTATCTATGAAAAACAACTCCGAGTTACTATTAAAAGTTGCAAATCATAATTTAAAAATTATATTAAACAAACTCATAAATTACTGTTAAAACTAGGAAAAATGTGTGTTGGGGGTACCTTTGTAATTAAGTAACAAAAAAAATTAAAAAAAGAGTTTATTATTCTCCCCTCATAGAATATTATTTATATTTATTAGAGTAGTGTTTTTTTTAAAAAAAAATTAATCTTTTGACATTAAATTTATTAAGGATTAAGTTTCATAAAGGTATCTCATTCTCATTAACAGTATCATGAGTTTAACGAGTTAACTTGGGTTTTTTTTTTCGCTAATTGATTTTATTTTTTCAAATTCATTCTTCAATAATTGATTGATTGAGAATTATTTATTTATTTTAATTTATTTTTTTATAAGATTATTTTTATCCTATAACCTAGGTCACGAGTTTAGCAAGTTATCCTAAATTGACTTGAGTTTTTTTTTTGTGTTTTTTAATGAATTTTTTAATTTTAATTTTAATTATATCCTTCAATATTGGGCTTATTATGGATTAGTAGGTTAACTTAAATCGATCCAATATATTATCATCCTAATATTTATATAAAAAAATCATCTATAATATTTATTTTGAGTCAAGCTAATTTTTTACTAGTTATCCAAGTTGTTTTAGAGAAAAATAGAGAATAGACCATAGATAAATAAAAAATATTTGCAATTATTACAATAAAATACAGATATGAGCACACTTTTTAACATGTACAAGATGCTCTTTATATAGAGAGAGTAGTAACTATTATCTTTCCGTAACTTTATTTCTTTTTATGATTACATGATTCTTTATTTATATAAATGGATTTGTTTCTAATTTATCATAGCTGTAGTTTTCATGTATGATAATTAGTTGATGGTTTCTTTGAGATAATTGATGATTTATTATAGATTTGTTTTTGACCTACCACAACTATGATTTTTATATATTATTAATTATTATTATGAATAGTAGTCGTTGGAGTAATTATCACTATAATCCTGCATATTAGCTTGATAGAAGTTAATTAAAATTGATTGTCGAGGAGGATGAAGGTGTTGTGTTGTTATTGCTACTGTATATTGTTATTGTTTTTTGATTTTGTTTTCTATTAATACTATAAAAGTGTTATGAAGCTGTACAAGAATGAAGAAGAAATGATGTTGTTGTTTGTTACAGTTGCTATATAATTGTTAATTATATCTAATTAATCTCATATAGTTTTAAAAAAATATTTCTACTAAAAAATATTGTCAAGATATTTTATTATTAAAAAAAAACAGAGAAATAACTCTAGATACCCTAAACAAGGCATGAAACAACGATAACGAATGGCGCGAAACCAAGCAAAAACCACCATCAATGCGATGTTGGAATATTGTGACTGTGAAATTGACGTGCACCGACTAATTAATTAAGATCGAATAAAGGACTCCCCGATCAAGAACAAGTGGTACCAGCTATGGAAATACAACAAGTAAATCAACTGCAGGGTATATAAATCCTTGATAACACTCTATTAAAAATTTAGATACAATTTAACAAGAGTTGAATGTTTTTTTTTTAGATTAACGTGGGTGTTCGGGCTAGCTTTCGCGCACCACGANATAAATCCTTGATAACACTCTATTAAAAATTTAGATACAATTTAACAAGAGTTGGATGTTTTTTTTTTAGATTAACGTGGGTGTTCGGGCAGCTTTCGTGCACCACGACTAATTTCACGGGCCCTAAAGTTAACAATCATATAAGCCTTCAGTGACCATCATATAAGCAACCAAAAACTCGAAGCTGAAGAGGTGAATGTTTTTCAAAAGACAGAGAGGAGGAGGAGGAGGAGGAGCTCAATCGTGAATTAATACAACAGCCGTTGGATTAGAGATAACTCACAATCACCTTGTTCATACATGCACTCCTAATTTTCGAATAATTTCTTGTAGAAAAACTTAAACTCTACGCGAAATTATTGTATACCTAAACATATAATAGTATAATAGCATAATGATAGAATTGCTCTCCAATCATAAAACCCCTTACCTAAGCAGTGGGGCAATTCAATTTTTCCATCATGAATTGTCATTTTCAAATCATACACGGATATAAAAAAAAAAAATACTTTTTGTACATATTAAAATAACCTGCGCCAACAACTTCTTTTTTTTGTTTTTTTCTCTCCTCGTCAATTTTAATTTTAATGTTTATCATTTTAAAATTTCAAAGTTATCATTTAATTTATTATTTTTTTATATTTAATTATATTTTTATTATTATTATTTATTTTGTTTGGAATAGTTTATAAAATTATAATTCTTTTTTAATTTTATTCCACTTTAATTTCCTCATCTTTCAAATTTAGTTTTTATTCTTTTAATTTTTATTCTTTTATTTAAGATAATTTTTAAATTAATTTTTTTATTTTATTTTTTACTATTAAATTAATTAGAAATTAAGCTTCTTAATTAGGCTCAGGTCTATGAATTTATTTTAAAAATTAACCTATATTTAAAAAATTTGTTTGGATTTGCTTTGTTTTTTCCTCATTTCCTAAGCTTGTCATACTTGGATATCACAGTAACCATTTAAAAATTTTCATGGAAAAGAATAGATATTTAGTATTTTTTTTGAAAAAAAAATATATTACTCAAGAAGTTATTGGCTATTATTATTGTCATTAGAAACTATATCAACAAATATTTTATGATATGAAATTAGTTATACAAAAAAAAATATTATTATACTTTAAATATTTTATCTGAGATAAACTACATTATTGATTTTGTTTAAAATTATTAAGAATTTATTATTCTTTTTTTTTTCATTCTTTCTATAATGGTCATGACTTTGGCGTCAATAAACACTTACCTCCAAATATTTTTAATTTTAATTTTAGTTAATATTGTAAAAACTCCAAAGGACTTTGGTATTAGTGAATAATTTCATAAAATTTTAAATTTTTAATGAACAAATGATAGTAAATATATGGAAATGAAAGTAAATTAACTGCAGAATATATAAATCCTTGATAACACTCTACTAAAAATTTAGACACAATTTAACAAGAGTTGAAAGGGTTTCAAAAGACGAAAAGGAGGAGGAGTTGAATCGTGAATTAATACAATAGCCACTGGATTAGAGATAACTCACAGTCACCTTGTTCATATATGCACTCCTAATCTTCGAATAATTTCTTGTGGAAAAACTAGAACTCCCCGTGAAATTATTGTGTGCCTGAACATATGATATTATAATAGTATAATAGCATGATGATAGAATTGCTCTTCAGTCATAAACCCACTTAACTAGGCAGTGGGGCAATTCAATTTTTTCATCATGAATTGCTAATATCAAATTGTACAGGGACACCTTAATTTTTTTTAACATATTAAAATGACTTAGTTACTCCTAAAATAAAAGAAACGTACATCCAGATATTAAGTATTATAGTTCATAAATTGGGAATATATATATATATATATATTGAGGTATTGTTATTAAAATCTGATAAGCAAGTTTTACTAAAATTATCTGCAAGTGTTAATGAGTAATTTAGCTTTATAAATAGATGGTATAACAACTTTTTTATGGCTTGGTTTATGTTTTTATTATGGTGCAAATATATTTATTTGATTTTTACCAAACAATTTTCAAACATGTTTAGTAAAAAATCACTTTTGACTTGATAAAAACAAAACTTTGTTTTAAGTTGACTTGGAGAACTTTTTATATTTTTAATAACTATTAAATATTATAAAAGAAAATTGTTAAGGCATGTTAGACGTGCTAGTAAGTAAACAGCGCAGCACATGTGAGGTAGTTCAATTATTGTAAGAATAGGCTTGGTATTCTCCTTAGGATAAGTAGTGTGTGGCCAACAACCTTCTAATTTGACACTTACAGTATTATTTTTTTTGTCCTCTTTCCTCATTAATTTTAATGTCTATCATTTTAAAATTTCAAAATAGTTCTTTAATTTTTTATTTATTTATATTTGATCACGTTATTTTTATTACTATTTAGTTTGTTTGAGATAATTTATAGAATTGAAATTTCTTTTTAATTGCATCCTATTTTATTTTCTTATCTTTTATATTTCATCTTTATTTTTTTTATTTGATATAATTTTTTAAATTGATTTTTTTAATAATTTCATCCTCTTTAAGTTTTTCTAATCAAATTTAATTGTTATTCTTTTTATTGTTTTTTTTACTATTCTAACAAATTCTCTAAATTAATTTTTTATTTTATCTTTTAATATTAAATTAATTGAAAATTAAGCTTGTTGATTGAACCCGAATCTATGATTTTACATGTTAGAAAATTTAGAGATTAATGTAGGTTTGGAAACTTTATTTAGGTTTGCTTTGTTTTCCCTATTTCTCAAGCTTCTGTTTCTTTTAGTTTTCTTTTAGTTTTCATATCTTAATATTTATTTAATTGGAAGTTGAGCTTTGTTATTCTTATTTATTTATTTTTTATATATATTTTTATTAATTTTAAAAATAACTTGGTTATCTTAATTTATTTATTTATTATTTTTTTTATTTTACTTTGATGTTTTTTAAATTAATATTTTTTATTTTTTAATATTAAATCAGGTTGGAATTAAAATTCTTTTTTATTTTTATGATGCAAGGTTGCAGTTTTTTTTATATTAGAGTTTGTGGTTTTTTTTCATCATATATAGACAGACACTCCAGATATTTGTTCAAATTAATGGTTAATAGTAAAACTTGAGATCTCGTATTGATGATCACAAAGCAGTAAACATGTTTGAAAAGATTACACCTTTGTCATGAAGTGAAAGTCTCTGTTAACAAGTTGTGGGAGTAACGTGTCGGCAAAGGAGTTATGAGGAAGTTATCAGCAAAAATGGATCATTGTCGGGCGGGCGGTAAGAAAGCGGGGGTAATCGTGGCCGCTCATAAACTTGTACGTATGGACTGTATGTTTGAGATTGATGATTAGATGTGGTAAATTTTTTTTTATGGATGTAATTACTTTAAAATACAAAATATAACTTATTCAAAATTAATTATAATTTTTTATATAAAAAAATTCAATCACATACACACTGTGCACACTTAAATCCTGTTGCAGAAAAATAATTTTTTTAAAAATAAATTATTTACTGATATTTAATAGTATTATAGAAAATAAGTTGAAAAATACTTTTTAATATTTTATCATGTCA